>VSTD030001857.1:0-12497 GCA_008808055.3 Sporobolus alterniflorus | reverse complement strand
AAGATGAGGAGTACTTTGATGAAGACTTCTTCTAGGCGTGTGAAACCCCGGGTCATCTGCCTGAGGCAAGATGGTATCTTTTCCGCTGCTTAGTCATTTCTAGACTTGTAATAAGTTTTTTTAATAAGATACGATGTAATAAACACTGGTTATGCTATTTATTCCACTATTTATCACTTTATGTGCGAAACTTGATCCTGGCACACATAAAAGGATGCATTCAGTTTTAGCCTAAAAACTGGGTGTGACATCCAGTCTCCGGTTAACTATCCTCAACATAAACCTCTAGTAAGAGATGCAAAGCACCTATCTCCGACCAACCCATGGTATTTCGACCACTCAGCATCTACCGATGTCTGTGTCTATGCCTAGCATTTGCAAACGTCTACCAATTACTAGCAAGGTCATCAAGGATAATTCGGAAGGTTCCCATAATGTAGCTACGGCTCCAATCAACTCCTATCAACCTAATGCACAAATAAATCTCAACATAAAGGTAGCGATTCAATATAAAAGTTAAGGATTGTGGTGTGATGCACCGGGGCTTGCCTTGCTCTGGTCCAGGGTAAGTTTCTTCAGCTTAAACTTGCTCGCCTTGAACCTCCAACTCCGACTCCTCGTAAGCGGGGTCTAATGGATGTGATAAAGGAATAATATTAGCATGATGCAACATGACATGATCAAGCTAATAAGCATGCTAAACAGTAACTAAAGAGGTATAATCTACTGTACAAAAGCATTGACTAATTTTCCTTTTCTGTTTCCATTATTGTACTATTAAGAGTAACACTTATAATTTAATAAAACAAGATTGAAGATGTTTCTGAGGGTTTCCTATTTTATACAGGTTTAGGAGTTCAAGACGTGCCTTCAAGCCAAAGATGGACATTTTCACCATAGGGATTATTTATAGTGATTTAAAGAAGGTCCAGCAAATATTAATTAATAACTAATATTCTATGCAGAGCAAATTAGTGATCTATTTTATGTAGCCTTAAGAACAGTGTACAAGATGATATGCAAAATTTCAGATCAAGATCACATATAGATACGTTTGTACAAATTAAGCAATGTTTGGCTTCATGGATTCTTATACAGATAAATATTGCAAGAATGACAAAAAAAAGGCAAGTGTTATGATAGGTCTGGTCATAAGGATTCCTACAAAATTTAGTTTGAACTTTTACGATTTTTCTATAATTTTCTACGAATTTAGAAAGTTTGAACTAATTTCTGAAATGAATAAAAGGAGTAAGGAAATTGAAAATAATGAAGCGTAGCAGGCCTAAACCAGCCCCAAGCTACAGAGCCGCAGGGTCCAGCAGCCTACTGCACACGCAGGCCAAAAGTCCGAGGTGGCTGGCTGGGGGGAGGGGGTGGCCTAGCCCATGACCTAGGTGGCCGGACCAGCCCAGGCCAGCATGCCACGCCGTGTGCATGCCCAAAGCAGTCACCGCCCTCCAGCCACCCACAGTGGCGCGGCTGCCACATGCTCACCAACGGTGCATGCACGGGAAGGTCTTCACCTACGGTGCCATGGAAGTGCAGGGAGTCGACCGGGCCAGGTGAGGGGGGGCGGGATGTCACCCGAGCGAAGGCACGGCGTGGAGGCGTCAGAGGAGTGGTAGTGCGGCAATGTTTCGAGTGGCGGCGGGTCTTCGGCAAATGGCGACAGGTGGCGGTTGCTCCTGCAGCACGAGGGAGTAGAAGGGGAGCATAGACTCTGAGAATTCAATGAAATTGCAGCCATGGGTGGGAGCTCACCGGAAGGGGGAACTTGGCGGTGGTGGAGGCATCAATTCCGACGCCGGGAGCGGGCCTCTGGCGGCCAGGGTGGACAAGTGGCACTGATGGAGTGGGGGCTGCTGCTCGGTGCTTCGGGATGGAGGGGAGCTCGAGTTTGCACACGAGTAGGAAAACCTTGAAGAGGACTTAGCGCCGGCTTAAATATAGGAGGGCGCGCGGTGCGTTGGTGGGGGAGAGAGGGAGCGGTGCATGGGGCTTCAGGGTCTGTGGCGCATAGCAGCCAGCGGCGGTGGGTGCACGGCGGCGACGTGACTTTGGCGCGGCGCGGCGCGGCACAGAGAAGAGGGGCTGACAGTTGGGCCGTCTGATGAACAGTTCTGATTTCGATTTAAATGGAATTCCAAACTGAACCAGGTTATATTAGATTAAAAGATGGCTTCCCATGGTCAAAAAAATCAAATAAATTATGGACTTACAGTAAATTAGACAAGGAACAACTTTTCTTATTGGAACTTTTCAAAATTCAGGATAGAATTTGAATTAAAATTTAGGGAACCTTTATGAGTCAACTTCAATTGAAATTTGAATTTCATGGACTTGGAAAGTTCATATCTTGGTAGAATTTGGCCAGTGAACTTTTGATTACACCTAATTGCCAAATAAAAGTGTATCCAAAGATTTGTGGTTTACAAGGAAAGATTTTTGGATTGACCTCGAGATTGAAATTGAAATTTATTTCCATTTAGGTTTGATTTGCTTAACGAATAATTGACCACTTGATTTGATTCTTAATTGATTCTTAATTAGGATATTAATGAAGTATTTAAGGACTCCGTTACACGAGGTGTTACAAATCTGTTCGTGAGCCTTCAAGAAGAAGCCACCTTATGTGGGAGATGCTTCATCATCTTTGATCAGTCTCAAACCTGCCATGGATGGTGGTGGGGGACTTTAATGAAACCATGTGGGGTTTTGAACACTTTTCAGCTTACCAGAGGCCTGCGTTACAGATGGAGGAGTTCAAGGATGCTCTTTCATTTTGTGACCACCGTGATCTTGGATTCTCTAGATTACCATACACATGGGATAATGGCCGTGCTGGAGGGGACAATGTGCGGGTCAGACTAGACAGGGCGGTGGCAGACCCAGCGTGGAGGGATATGTTTTGTGATGCTAAGGTGCATCATTTAGTATCCTCTCAGTCTGATCATTGCCCGATGCTTGTAAAGCCTCGGAAAGATGTCTGGGAGAAGTGAAACCAGGGAATTTTTATATACAAGATAATGTGGGAACGAGTCGAGACATTGCCTGCTGAGATTAAAAAGTAGTGGTGTTCGGAAGCATACAAAGGAAACTTGGGTGCCATTGTTCATACATTGAGCAACATGCAGGCTGCTTTGTGCCAGTGGAGCAAGCAACACTTTTGCATGGTGACTGAAGAACTAAACATCCTGGGTTGCTGCCGGTGCGGGCACACTCCGATCTGGCCACAGGTGTGGGGTTGTGGTGCTGGGAGTCCTCGAGGTGTTCGGGACGGCGCTAGTAGTGCTAGGGCGGTCGCCTTGTGGCGTTCAGCGTGGCTTGCTGCGCAGCAGTAGTGGTCGGGTTCCCTTGGTTGCCGCGGCCACTGCCGGGTTCATACTTGGCGAGGTCATCGTGTGTTAGCTATTGTCCGGTGTCGCCTGGGCTTGCGGCTTCATGTTCCCTAGCCCTGCTACTCGGTCCTCTCTGTGCTACCGGCATCGTCCGATGTTCTGGGTGGGAGCGTTGGTCTAGGCGGTGGCGCCGGTCCTTCCTCACCGGTGGCTTTGGTCCAATGCTTCTTCGTGGTGACGCCTGGCGTGTTGGCTCTTTGTGGCTTCAGAGGTTGAGGCGGTGTTCACGGCGCCCTTCAGCGGTGGCTTTTCTCTTCACCACTTCGTGCAGGCTTGGCGAGATTCCTTAAGCAGCGGGTGAAAGTCCTGCCTGGCAGCCTTTGTCGGTGCTAACAGTATCAACACTTTTCAAGTGTCGCTTTCCTTGTTGAAGGTATTGTCATGCTGCTTCTCGCCCAGGAGGTCCTCCGAGTGAAAACTCAAGTCCGGGCTTCTGGGTGGACGGTGGCAGCATCTTGATGTCATTCTCTCCTTGGATACATCGTCTTGGAGGGCCCCGTGTGCCTACATGGCTGGTGGTTGGTGTGGTTGCAGTCACTGTCATGACGTCTGGTGTTTGCTCCTCCTGTTCAGAAGCTCTTGCGGCATCCCAGTGCAACCCCCTGGTCATTGTCTCAGTTGGTGTTTGTGTCTTGTTGGTCCTCTAGCCTTGTTGCCCTTGTTGTGGTTCGCTGGTTCTTTAGTCGGTCCTCACTGTCTTAGGTTGTGGCAGCTCCTGTTGCTTAGGTCGCTTGTTTAGCCAGGTTAAGTTCCTCCTTAGCTTTGACCTATTTGTGTCTGTTGTACTATTTTAACTCTATTTCCTCTTAATGAAATACACGTCCGGGCACGCGTTCAAAAAAAAAGAAGAGCTAAACCAGCTGCGTAGAGAACTGGAGGGAGCAAAGTCCAGAAGTTCAGCCAGCCGAGCTTAGATCCAGGCCATCGCTGATGGTATGGATGAAGTTTTATACCGCGAGGAGATGATGTGGCTTCAACGCTCTAGAATTTCCTGGCTTAAGGAGGGTGGCCATAATACCAGGTTTTTCCATATGCTAGAAAAGTGGCATGCAAGAAAGAATAAAATTAGAAAGCTAAATAGGGTAGACGGCTCCTAGTGTGACACACCTAATGAAATGAAGTGCATGGCTCGTGAGTTCTTTGTGGATTTGTTTAAGGCCGACTCTGAGGTGTGCCCTAAACAGGTGCTCAACCACATTGAATCGAAGGTAACTGAATCAATGAATGATGATCTATGTAGGGAGTTCTCAGAGAAGGAGACCTCATATGCCATATTTCAAATAGGACCGTTAAAGACACTGGCCCGGACGGCTTCCCAACCCAATTCTTTCAGAAGCATTGGGATATAATGAACAAGGATATTGTGGCAGTGAGGTTTTTTCAAGATGGGGTTTTGCCAGAAGAGGTAAATGATACTGCCATTGTTTTAATTCCAAAAGGAAATGATCCTGAGGAACTGAAAGGCTTCAGGCCAATTAGTCTTTGTATTGTGATCTATAAGCTGATCTCAAAATGCATAGTGAACAAACTATGGGGGATGCTAGATGAGGTTGTCAGTCTTGAACAGAGCGCCTTTGTGCCGACCAAACAGATAACTGACAATGCCCTAATAACTTTTGAATGTGTTCATGAAATCCAGAGAAACAACAGAAGGAAAGGAGATTTTTGTGCGTATAAGTTGGACCTATCTAAGACCTATCATCATGTTGGTTGGGGGTTTCTAAAGTGTGTTGGAGAAGCTGGGCTTTCGTGTATGAAATTTGTTCAATGGGTTATGACGTGTTTGACCATTGTTCAATATAGTGTTCGCTTCAATGGGACTGTGTTGAGTCCTTTCCACCCCTCTCGAAATCTTCGCCAAGGTGATCGACTATCGCCTTACTTATTTCTTCTAGTGGTTGATTGTCTCTCGGCACTTATGAGGCTATATGAATGACAAGGTTTGATCTCTGGTATCTGAGTATCTCAAAGAGCTCCTAGAATCACTGACCTCCTGTTTGCGGATGACAGCTTGTTGTTTTTTCAACTTGAGGATGGACAAGCAAGGCATATTCAAGAATTACTGAAATTATTTGAGAAGGGCATGGGGCATATGCTGAGCCTGGTGAAATTATCCCTATTAGTATGGGAGGGGGCTAATCAGGACCTTGTTAATCATGTTAAGACAATCCTGAATGTTGCCAGAGCTGACTTTGATGCAAAATACCTTGGACTGTCAATGCCAGAGGGGCAGCTAATGTGTGGGGTGTTCAAGTCAATTGAGGAGAGGTATGCAAAGAGAATGTTGGACTAGAGGGAGCGCACCCTATCTCAGGTGGCTAAGGAAGTGCTCCTCAAGTCTGTTGCACAGGCGCTACCAACCTACATGATGAGTGTTTTTAAAGTTCCATTTGGTATCTATGATTCACTTGAGAAACACACCAGGGCCTTTTGGTGGGGAGCGGAAAATGGTAAACGTAAGATGCAATGGATACCTTGGGATGTTTTGGTCAAGCCGAAGAGTTATCGAGAGATGGGGTTTAGAGATATGTGTTTGCTCATTTATCCAAACAGCCTATGCTCTCAAGTCCTTAAGGCAAAATATTTCCCTCGTGGTAATTTACTGGGCATGGCTCCGGCAGGAGATGCATCACCAACGTGGAGAGCAATAGAGCACAGTGTCAAGCTGCTGAAGCATGATGTCATTAACAGGATTGGGGATGGCCAGGGCACACGTATCTGAGACACAATTGGATTCCATGACCCCCGAACTTGAAACCGTCAGGCTCTATTCACACATGCAGACTCAAGAGAGATTCCCAACTCATGTGGCCAGGGTCCAATGAATGGGATGAAGGAATTCTCTATCGGTTTTTCTACCCTTGGAACATTGATGAAATTCAGAAGATTAGTTGCCTGGGACCAAGACCCCAGACTGAGTTGCATGGAATTATGAAAGATCTTGGGTTTTTTCTGTTCGAAGTGTGTATGGGTTGGCGTTGACAAGGGCTACAAATATGGATGCCATGGGGAGTAGTTCAGAGTCGGATGGTGAGATAGGAGTTTGGAGGAAGATTTGGAATTTGCCAGTACTTCCAAAGGTGTGTAACTTCATATGGAAAATGGTTCGGAATGGCCTACCTACAAATGAAAATCGATGTCATAGGCATATTGCACATGATGCATCATGTGAGTTGTGCTACTATAGTTGTGAGGACTGCTATCATGCAGTCACGAACTTCCCACATGCTAAAGGTCTGAGGATGGCCATGAGGGAGTTCTGGGACTTACCACTGGAAGAGAGCATTCACAACACTGACCCAGAGTGGTTTCTGGTGTTACTGGACTTGTGGAAGCTGGAGGAAGTTGGAAATTTGGCAATGATTCTGTGGAGGGCCTGGTCTGTTAGAAACAAAGTAACTAGAGCGGGGGAACCATTGTTGGTGGATGCATCTGTTGAATATTTGAAGAGACTTGAACAGGAATTGTAGATAGCAACTGGGGCAGCAGGGGCGGGTTGTTGTGCCAGGAGTTGATGTGAACCAACTAACATACCAGCGCAAGGCAGCCTGGGCAGCTGCTAGCACCCTCCCACTCAGGCATCAATAAAGATTAATGTGGATGGTGCTTTCAACCTAGGTCAGGAGAGGCTGCAATTGGTATTATAGCCAGAGATTATGATGAAAACCATCATATCATGGCATGGTGACTCATCACTGTAGGAATGTAGAGGAAGCAGAAGCACTTGCTTGTTTGGAGGGCTTAAAGTTTGCAGATCATTGGCCAAATCAAATTTGTGTTGAACTTGAGACAGACTATGCTAACATTGTCATGAAGATCCAAAGGAACACAAGAGATTGCTCGGTGCTATTAGCTATAGTTGGGTTCATCAAAGAGGGCATGACGAGGCGCAGGGCTTGTCAGATTCAGAAGATATGGAGAGAGCATAATCGGATAGCTCATAACCTAGCACACTATGCTTTAAAATCTCGTTGCTCTAGGGTTTCATTTTCTTTTGTGCCACTTTGTATCCAAGATCTGGTGTACAATGACAGGTTCCGATGTCAAAATTTGGTTGAAGTTACTTAATATAAGCTGGCTTTTTACTCGCAAAAAAAGATGCTATAGATACGCCTATGAGCCATGCATTATAAATCATACCCTTGTGCCTATAAAAGGGCACGTATCCCGCCTAGCAAGGCAATATGTTTTCATGCATCGAATTCAGACACAACTCATCATCCTTTAGGGTTTCCATCTCTCCTAAGAGCCCAAGCTTTCTCATGCTTGTCTAGCCCTAGAGCGACTCAATTCCTTCTCAAGGAACCCACACACTAGCTTCCTCAAGCTCTTTACTCCAAGATTTTACTAGAGCAATATAGAAAAAGTAGACGTACGGTATTACGCTCCGGCATCCCGAACCACTCTAAACCTTGGGTGTTCTTGTGTATGCTCATATGCTCCGCTCACCCTTCCTCCATCTCTCCACCGGAGGCTTTTCAAACTTCTCCGCTCCGAATCTCTAAAAGGGTGCTTCAGACGGTACCCGTGTTGAAACACAATGAGAAATACCTACTGGGAGACACTTATCATATGCTAGATAAGTCCACTCATCAGCTATTATCTAACGATCCTGTTGGTAGCATCGGTGGCCCTTGGTGGTTTCTCCAAGCGTAGCTATCTCTCTATACCACCAAGGCGATCGATCTCGCCTTTCTTTCTGGCAAAACCTTCCCTTCCTCTACTTTTTCTGATAATGAAGAATAGGTCTCCAGGCTTGACGTCTCCCTTGGCAAAGCCATTCTATCTGCCTTAGGTGTCTGATTATCCATCATTCAACTAGCACTTGATTTAGCACTCTCTATTACGACATGTCAGAAGACATAGCTTCATGCACTTGTATCACAGCAGGTGACTTCACAGTTCCTTCTCAATTCTACTCCGACAATCTCTTAGTCGATCCTGAATCTTTGATGCATTTGAAGATTTTTATCCTCCTGTGACCACTTTTTATTGGCACTACCCTAGGTAGAGTCCAATTTCTGACTTATGAATTTTATCAATCTTCGGCCTCAGCTTGCCACCTAGGGTTCGACCAGCTTCCCATTGACATGTATCTAATAGACAAACTCCGGGCTCAACAGCCACCGAATCTGATAGCATTTTTACAATTATAGAATCCCTATTGATGAATCATTTAGATGGTTTTGTTCCTAATCCATTCTGCACACATCTTTTCACCATCTTGCGGATGAGTGGTCATCTCATCTTTTCCATCATCAGTGCATCAACTATCTTTTGCCACTGGAGCTAGGAGACATTCCTGATGAGGTAAACTCTTGGTTATCTTTTTTAATTGTCAAGTCCTCTTCAATTTGTCCCCATAGTAACCTCTTTCTTTTCTTGCAACACCCGTACAAACATGCAACCATAATGAGCAAAAGTGATCAACCCATAGTTTACATCCCATCGACCCAGATTTTGAGTCTAGGGGCTCATGCTCTTCTTCCATTAGAATTGCTTTGGATGCGACGGTCAACCATCTTGAAATGTGTGATGCGTAAGTGCCCAACTTCATTAGCTAAAGTAACACTCGCGGATCAAGTCTAGCGGTCCCCAAAGAGCAAGGTGATGTAAAAGAAGACCATGGCCGCCAGTCAATCAGCATCATCTATAACTTATGTCGATTCGGATCATCAAGAGCTGCCACCAAATGTTGAGGTTATATTACTTTCTACATTAATCTTTATGTTGTGCCATTTAACCTTCCCACTTTGTAGGTGTCGTCTGAAGAACTGATGACCCAATCCACCTTAGCGCCTCTGAGCCCACGTGACTATTTTATAAGCTCCCATTGCCCTATGTTATTTCATCTTTTGTTGGCTGGCCCCTCTTTTCTGTAGGCTTTCTCACTGCCAGCGACTGAAAAATTGTTACTGAATCATCGGCCGGAGATAACTCATGGGCAACGGTAGGTACGGGCATTTCGCCCATGCTAGATGGTCATCAAATAACATCCACCAATGAGATATTATGATGCAACTCTTCTCTAACACCTCATCTTACCAATCCGCTTATTCTTCTTTTCATCAGGACATGGCCATCCCTTCCAAAGAAACTCTGGTCCCAAACGGTCCCCTCCTGCCTGATCTGGTTTGGCAAATGCTAGCAAAGATCCAGCAATGCTTGGAATCGCCTTTCCTTGGGGCATAGGTCACAAATGTTGGCCCGGTCTGTAGCCGATATTTTGAAATTTCTTACCTTTTGCTTGAAGACCTCGAGACTGCACTACAATCGATGGCCTTCTTCGAATACAACCGAATCGGCATAATGAGAACACTGAAGCAAAGTTGAGCATCAAAAACTGCTTGAAACCCGAGCCATGCCCACCCAAATCTAAGTAGAGCTCGATCAACTGAAGGAAGAATATGCCAATCTGGAGATGACCCTTACTCCCAAAGGCCAAGCCATTAAAGATAAGAAGGTGACTCCAGATGAAGACGATCAACACGTCAGCCATGAAAATGAGGTTTGGCAATCAGCTACAGAAGATCTGTGTGTCTTGCATGCCTCCATTGGGGCTGTAGAGATCTCGAGCACTGATGAAGAAGATCAAACCTTACTAGTCGGGTTGGAGTCACTTGGAAGAAGGGCCATGGATGCTATAATGCCCTCTCTATAATGGATTACATTGTAACCCATATAACATTCACTCTTCATTTGTATCTTAATGATATATTTTCTTAGGTTGGCTATGAGAAAACAATGTTACTACATTTAAAATTTGGTTTAAGGATGAGACAAAAATATTGGTCATCTAAAGGCGATGAGCAATGTCACCGTGTTTTCTATCGGTGGTCATTTTCTTTTAATTTTGGCTAAGGGCGATGAGCAATGTCATTGGACATCTAAATATGATGACCTTTGTCATCGTCTTGGAGCCTAGTCTAGATGCTTAATGCTTGAAAAAAACTTTCCGCTAAACACCTGATCAACTCTGTCTCCATAATCTTCAATCTTCCCAATAGATGGCGGTCTGATTCTTAAGATAACTTAATTTTGCATCAGCCGACATCATCATACACCTTTTAGAAGTGCTTCTCAAGGTCTTCCACTGCCATGATCTCCACCCCTAGGTTGGTGACATGCAGGGTCCATTCCAGTTTCAACTAAACAAACATTTTTCCCTCTGACTGCCAAGGATTATGATCGTTCGCTGCCACATTAACTGTTGTATCAGCCGGTATGATCTCAACTTGGTTACCTTTGCAGTGGATCAAGAATTGATGCATCGTGAATGGGATGTAACAATTGGCATGTATCCAATCTCTCTTAAGCAACATGCTATATGATCCCTTAATTACCACCAATGACAAAAAATGTTATCAGGATTATTTTGTTGTTGATGGTCAATTATGCATTCAATACTCCCGATACCTCAGACGTGTTGCCCTCAATGTCTTTCAAGATTATGTTTGTCTGGAACAGGTCATCAACACACTTGCCAAGCTTTCATAATGTAGTCATCGACATGATGTTAACTGCAACACCACCGTCCACTATTACCTTACATTTTGTTGTTGATGAGTTACAAGATCCACTTGCATATGTTTTAAAGAATTTTTATATCAACTTAATTTGCTCTATATTTGCATATGTTTATATTTACAACAAATCAAGAGTTATAGGCACCCGAGCTAATGTACCGCATTATGGGCTGTAACCACTCTCTGGCCTTAAAGAATTTTTAAATCAACTTAATTTGTTCTATATTTGCAATAGATCAAGAGTTATGGGCACGTGAGCTAATGGGTCACGATCACTCTCTGGGCCAGAAGAATATACTTAAATTTGTTTATTGTTTAATGATCCTATTTCATACAATATATATTTTCAAACATTTTTACTGTTAGTACCATGTAGTTACCAAGGGAGTGTAATAATGTTGTCAATTTCAGTTTGATTATCTTTTGCTTGAATTGGAATCAACATCTGAATTTACATAAATATAAGATATTTTGAAATCCCGCAACATTGCGCGGGGTGCAATAATTCCATGCAACCCATCTGAATTTACCAAGGGAGTGCAATAATGTTGTCTATTTATATGATCGAACCTTCTATCCATTCCATGGACAAAATTGCCCTCTATGGTGGATTTCTTATTTCCTCAAAACTCCAAATGAGAATCATCAGCTCTGCCTTGCAAACTTGCATCTTCTATGGAATTGTTGGCTTATTATCCCTAAATCCTACATGAATTCTTCTCGTTTGAAACCTTGGTGATTTACCTCTTCAAGTAAATCATTCCTAAGATGTTATCCTGGTATCATGCATTCTTGCTCAATCCACTAAAACTTGATGGAATGAATAATTTGTAATCGAACATTATGCAGTAGAAGTGCACTACAAATTTTGTGCATAGCATCATTGTATATTTGCATTGTATCATACCATGTGTATCACAACATCATGCAAATGCATCATCACATAAGCATCAACTCACAAGTGCATTTTAACCTTGAGCAAGAGTGTACATATCAAATACCATCTTGAATGTATCCTTGATAACCTTGTTGCTAAGAAGAAATTGGTGTTGCTTCAAGAACACCAATGCCTCTGGAGCAATCTAGTTACTAGAATATGTGAGGCATGCACCTTGTTGAATTGCTTGCTTGTGTTTGTCTCTCCTAAATTGTTATCTCTTTCAAGCCAGCATCAATTTTTCACCATTGAATTCAGCTTGTAAATTCTTATTCAGAGAGCCATCGAGAAATCATACGATTCAAATTCCTCATTTTGGAACTGATGCCCTGCCATCGAATTCCCTACTGTCTCTTTCTAGGGGTAATAGGGATAGAAGGTTAAAATCCTTCAAGCTCCTTTGGCCTATAAAGTGGTGAATCCTTTGTAGCATTCACCCTCGTTGGCTCAGCTGTGCCAATTATTACCCTTGGAAGCCTGGGTGACTACACACCAGCTAGTTTAGAATGTTCCACTTGAGTTAGTTGGGCAAGTCTTCAATATCTACCACATCATTCTGGAAGGTCAAGGGATAGATATTATTCTTAGAATGAATTGGATAAAGATATATCAAATTCTCTTCGATATCTCTTC
>VSTD030001856.1:0-12498 GCA_008808055.3 Sporobolus alterniflorus | reverse complement strand
TGGACATATCCGATTTATCTTACTAGAGTCTGATCATCTAGGCTTCCAGAGTTGATTAGGCAAGTTAGATTGTAATTTGAGTAGGTTGAGATTTTGTAACCTGATTGGATCAGGACTCTTATGACACGAAACTGGGTTTAAATAGGGTAGCTAGAGTCATTGTAAAACAACAACTCAACCCATACAACCTTTGACGCACTGCCATCCTTGTCTCGCACGAGTTCACCGTTGGAGAAGGATTTTTCGGGTAATTATGTTCTGTCTCTAGGACTGCCATCAATTCAGTTTGACATGCTATGGATTTTGCATAATTGCTAGTTATCCGGTATATTGGTTTTATTTACGAATGTTTCATTGAATCTACGTGCATGCTGCTCTTGGTTAAATCTGATCTATGTAGTTGGTGTCAATATTATAGTTTTACTTAAATCTATGTACTCGAGTCACCTAAAGAAGATTTTATCAAGTAGACCTATTAGTGTTTGAGGGATTGTCTGCCCCATGGACTGTCTTGATTAAATTTGATCTCTTGGGATCATTAGGGTTGTCATCGAAGTTTGTTCTTCTTTTGGATAAATTGATCATGAACAATCTAATCAGTAATGTATGATTAAGGTTCTATCGTGGTGTTTAGCTGATAGAAAGTCACACAAGATTAGCCGCATTAACTAGATTTATTTCTTTTAGCTTTTTCTAGCAAGGTTGCCATTAGCTGGGTCAACCTCTTTAGAATCAATTAGGATGAGTGGTCTAGTTAATGAAGTTAGTCAAACGGTCTTGTCAGAGTCTGTAGCCTATCGATAGGTTATCACACTCAATCAATGCGTTCACTTTCTTTTTACACTTTAGATTGAGTTTATTTACTCTTTTATCTTGGCTCCGCCCTTGCATGTCTAGGTACTACACTTTGTATTTTGCGTGAGCCCATAGCCAATTCTTCTCACTGATAGCCAATACCACATGCTCACCCACGTGTATCCGGCTACCACCAGCTCGCGTAGGCCTGTGAGCCATTGTATTTAACATCTATTTTTCTATTTGTCATTTTGCATGGAAAAGCGACTGGCATGCCTCAGTACATCACCGCATCCAAATTGATCATGCTCTAGAGTTAAGCAGATATCTCAGACCACCTATGTCACAACCAGATAGACGATAGGGTGCACGCTAGATTTTTTTTGTCAACACTAGCTCAATTTTATTGTTTAATCCTTGCTGCCCTCTTTTGGCATAGTGCTGCTAGTTCATCTTCTCTTGCGTTGAATGGTAGCTGTGACTTTTGGCCCATTTGTTCAATAACTGAATGCCACCAATTCACGTTAAACACTTGTTCCCACACCACATGGAGCTTCAGAGTTATGGCAATACACATCTTGTTGTATCTTCTCTTTCTGTTGCCTAATAAACAACACCACATAGGCATCACAGTAATATTCATGCCAATGAGTTTTGCTATTTTTCACCTCCTGAACACGAGTTCAATAATTCATGAGACTCAACCAACAATGTGTTCGCACACTTTTCAGTAAATGCATGAACACATTAGTTCTTCAGAGAGAATGACCAGCGAGCCACGCCTTGACTTGCCAGCATGGCTTGAGCTTAATCCATCTGAAGTGCAATCTGAAGTTATAGGAAAAACCTGAGTATCCAGTTTCCCAAAACGGAATGTCCGGTTTTGGCATATTTTAGCCTTTGCTGGAGGTGCGCACTGGCAACGAAGATACGTCCAACCTCTACCCAAGCGGCATCTGAGCGAGGGAAGGCAAGGATCGTGGCTAACTCAGGAGCTAGTGGCGGTAGATATGAGTGAGAGGAGGAAGGGGAATTCGAGGTAGAAGGGGAGGTACATTAACCTTAACTCTAAGAAAGATAAAAGAATGATCGATTGATTAATTTGATCTAAGACATCTTTACAATCAGCTATGACCTACATATATATAGGCGGCTGGATATAGCCCTTTCTATGAATCAGAAAGTCCTAATCAAATATGACAAAAATCCTCTACTCAGATTCAGTTCTAAATCATGAAAACCGTACCCTCCAGTTTCTCAAATTGGAACCTCCAGTTTTACAATTGGGAACATCTTCAAACTGTCATAACGTTCACATCTGAGCTTCAAATCATGCATTCCATATATCCATTTTGATGCTCTCGACAAGGGCTTCATCATGGATACTTGAAATCTTTAGTTTGAGTTCATCTTATTGTCATCTCAAGCACTTCTTTGTTTCTTGAGTGAAATTCAACCAAATTCTCCAAGAAACACATGCATAACCTGAAAAACATGCTTGCATGTCCAGCTTGTGAAATATACAAAGCTGACCTCCATTTATAAATATTGACTATCTTATAACTGTAAAAATTGGACCTTCCGGTTTGGGAAACCGGAACCTCCGATATTCATAGAATGCATTCAGAGACCAAATTCAACATAAGGGCGATGTTTTATCACAATCCATCAGCCATGTTTGTGCTAAGGGCGATAATTAGATTATCGGCCGTAGTGAGCTTTATGCATCTTGCCAAACACTTAAGTAATACCTTCAGTTGTTGGTAACCTCGACAACTGCATGCTCTAAACCACATAACAATATGATTACTATATGACTCGATATGTGGCTACTAAAATACATCAATGACCCCCCACAATGTAAGATATAGTTGTCCAATGAAATATAGACCCAATCACGAAGTAACCAATCATATTTGATAGAAAGGTCTATTCTACACACCTATGTTAGGGTTGACTAGAATTGAATTATCGTTCCTTATAAACCATAGAAGTATTTGGGTAGTTGTCCTGGGCACACATATAGAGGCTTTAGTTCCACCCTCTCGGACCGGGGTATGACACATCGGTCCCGACAAAACCAGGCCATCTGGTTCCTAAAACCGGACTGCCCAGTTTTTCCTTTTTTGAATAGGGGCTTCCGGTTCCTGTCCGATTCGTGTGGCAACACATTTTGGTGACTCCACTGGGGAATTGATCTTCTCTAGCCATGGCTCATTATGGGATGGAGATCTACAACAAGAATGTCATGCCATCCATCTATACCAACCTAGAGGTATGATACATGAATTATTTGCTTGTTGGTAATTCTTTTGATCCATCGTGTGGGAATTATTTTGTTAGTGTAGAACAAGAGAAATTCCCCCTCAATTCATCGGCAACGTTTTTACAACCTACGACTATGCAACAAGTCATGCCGATGAATGATTTGTATGGCCAAAGCAACTTGGATGGTTCGGCCAATTGCTTTGTATATTCTTATGCTATGCGAGTCTCTAGGTAAGATGTCACACCCATTAGTTATCAAGTATTGTGTACAGTAACTAGTGGATTTCATTCGGCTCAATATGCTGCTAATCACTTAGCCAAATGAATGATTGTGCAAGTACATCCCAAAATGTTTGTACTACTCCGTGTTCATCGCCATAAAGTTATTCTGGTCAATCGAGCACACCATATATGCTGCCCACCATATCATATTATAATGGTGTATCAAATCTACATAGGCATGAAAGTATGGAGGGGCAATTAGATAGAACGTCCAGCAAGGATTCCCCTAGTAGCAATGCAGACATAGATCTTGTTTTAGAAAAGCAACGTGAGTCGATTGTTGGACTTGGCATAGATGATGCCTTTGTGTTACCCTCTGAATTTCAAGCTAACTCGACAAGTCATCAGGATAAAGGAGAAAATGAGCGGCCAGTTACTATAGATGGCTTTATTCTAGTTAGATCTAGCAATCTTGCTGTTCCTAAGGAAAGCTGCAATACAACAGTACATGTCGATGCTGAGTTCTTAGGAGATTCGACTAATGATCAGGTTCAATCGGTCATAAACGAAGGACTATTGGAATTTGCTGAAAATCCCCAAATGAAGCTCGGCGAAGATCTGCTCCAAGTTAACATGAACACGATCGAGCTCGAGGGGGAGAAGGTCCTGGTTCAGCCATCATAGGAGAAGGGAGACATACGAGGATGATCAGGCCCAAAAATCCAAAAATTGGCAGATGGAATAAGAACGAGGGAAGCAAGCCACGATCTGGTCCAAAAGTCACCTTCGACATCCTCATCGCTAAATACAAAGGTGGCAAGGACAGCATCAAGGGTCACAAGAACGAAGCCATCTGGTTTCCCAAACCAGACTATCCGGTTTCCCTGGATCAGGCCAGTACTTCTGCGGCAGGAAGCTCATACAACAACCAATCCAGGACACCATCACGGCGAAATTCAGAAGCTTAAGGTCGTTGTCAATAGGAGCATCATCTAACACCTTACTCCCGATCGGACCACCAATGCCTAGGTCGTGGGGGCCTCTATCGATGATGTATCTGCCTTACCCACCTTGGGTGGGGTGGTATAGTCCGTGGACTTCGCCACCAATGCACTTCCACCTGAGATGGTTAGGACCTACTGAGGGTTTTGTCCATGGAGGCTACTACACTGGAGATGGCCATTACGGGAGCATCGGCTACCAACATGGCAGGAAGGCTCCAAGATAGGAAAACCAGATAGTCTGGAATGCCAAACTGGACCATCCAGTTCCCCTGAAGGCAACATAAGCTCCAGGGCAGCCACATAAGCAATCAATGTAGGGATCGGAGGATGCTTGGAGATGGGGGGGGGGGGTAATCAAGATCAGATAGGGCGAAGGAGCGAGACTTCGGCCGATGATGAAGCGAAGCACGACACGGAGAAAGGTCCAGAGGAGGTTGCAGTGAAGCAGAACAAGGCCTAAGGTGAGGAGACAGATATTAGAGCTAAGGCGGTGGCTAGTTCCTAGCAGCAGCCAAACCAGACAGTCCGGTTTGGTAAACCGGACCATCCGGTTTCTCTAGGATCAGTGCAGAAAAGGGGTTTTGAAGACTATTACGCCTGGAATACCACCGTCACCTCATTGGTGTCCTCAAGAACTCATGTCCAGTTAGAAGAGAAGGATCCAGTGGTTGAGAGCATAGAAGTTAAAGGAGGAAGTGGCCGAGAAGGAAAGAGATGAATACTTCAACACTATTTAGTCTATGTTCCTGACAAAGCAAAAGTGGAGGGTGAAGGAGAAGGCCAACACCCCTACACCCATGTCCTCCTCTGATGACATGGACTTGCTAGATGACGATGAGGCTCCATTGATCAAGGATGGGTCTCTGCCACCGACCGACATGGACATCAATATGGTGTTCACACTGTCGGCCGAGTTCAGGGGTGCCGAGGAGGAGGTCGCTCAGATGTGTCTCAGCCCCGAGGAGGCCATGTTCAAGAGACCCATGGAGTCAGGCCAACACATGAAGCCATTATACGTTCGAGGTCATATTGACGGAAGGCCGATCTCCTGGATGCCTGCTGACGGTAGCGCTGTCGTCAACTTGATGCCGTACTCCATCTTCAAGAAGTTCGAACGGGAAGATGATGAGCTTATGAAGACCAACCTGACACTTAACAGCATGGGGGAAACTCGATGGAGGCTAGAGGTGTCGTCTCCATGGAGCTCACTATTGGGAGCAAATTTCTTGCTACCGCATTCTTCGTCGTCGAGGTGCAAGGTAACTATAGTGTTATTCTTGGCTGCAATTGGATTCACACCGATCATTGCATTCCCTCTACTTTGCATGAATTCTTGATTCAATGGTTCGATAACCAGGTTGAGGTAGTTCACACGGATGCATTGGCTTACATTAGCCGACGCGATGGCCGATTGGCAGCATGGAAGTGGCACCACACGTGCCTATTGGGGAATGATCTTACCGGCTACAATTTTCTTAGCATCTCCAAGCATGGATTTGTGCCTGTGTCTATGTAGCCAGCTTCTGAGGCTTGGCTTGGAGGTGTACTTTTCCAATAGGGGTGTTAAAGAATGTCGAATTGTTACGGCCTCGTATGAGACAATATCGGTCCACTACGAATGATATGAGCAAGGCCATAGGAGATAGGTTTCAAATCTGCAAAGAATCTCAATGTCATGAGTGCTTAACGGGAAGTGCTTGGAAAAGTATTATCCTAGCATTTGGCAAGACGCTTGAGTTAGAAAACAGCAGATAATGGAATTATTGCCCTTAGCATAAAAATGGCCGATGAAACACTATGAACATCATCCTCAGGTCAAATTTGGTCCAAAAATGCCTTTTAATATGTAAGCTTAATTGAAAGGTAGGGGGGCATGTGTTGATGACCAAATTTGTCAAGGTTGGAAAAATTGGACTGTCCGGTTTGCAAACCAGAGTGTCATCTAGTATCTGCCGCTTCAACCCCTTGGATTGCCATGGTTCAAGCTGCTTCACCAACCAGTTGTCACTTGGGCAGAGGAGAGGCTACCTAATCAAAGCCCAGCGGTGCCCCTGACTATCGTCGGTCCCAACAAAATTGGACCATCCAATTCCTAAAATCGGACTGTCCGGTTTTTCCTGTTTCGAGCAGGGGCTTCGGCTCCTGTCCGATTTGTGTGGCAACAGTGAGCTACTTGCATGTAAAGAGAATTCACTTAGTGGACTATCCTTATATAGTTATAGATGATATCTAGGAAACGAAAATGGGCATAAGTGAGCCAAAAGGTTAAGTGAGCCAAAAGGTCAAAAATATATGACTAAAAACAACTATGTCAATACAAATATTAATGTATAGATAAGAAAACGTAAATGTGTGACTAAAGTTCACCAGTTTCATAAGGCTTATCTAAGCCTTGTGTCGCTACAGATTTTTAGATATATATTCAAATACAGACAGGCGATGCTCAGTTGTATTGAATCCTGGACATTTGTGTTAGTACTACTCTATCGTCCCATGTTATTACAAACATATTGGCCAATGAAGAATGGAAGGAACTGCGAATGATAGGAGACCAGGGATTTAAAAACCGAACCAACATAAAATCAACTCCCCACTGGTTTAACTGAAAATAGGAAAAACTGGTGTCGGTTTTCAGTACAAATTTAATTTGAAATTTGGCAAAAGAAAATAGAAACCCGAACGGGTTTTCTGGTTCATCGATTGGTTTTCGGCTGGTTTTTTTTATTAAAAATTCAAATTTGGAATGAAAACATAAATCGACCAGTTTTTCAGGTTTTCACTCGGTTTTTCCGGTTTCTCAAAATTTGAATTGTTGAATTGTAACCGACTAGTTTTTGCTGAACCAAGACCGGTTTCTTTGGTTTTCATGAAAAAACAAATGGTTTTCATCGATATTTGAATCCATGGAGGAGACAGAAATCACATAAGGAGACCTGTCTGCACCCTACTTCTGTAATTCCTTTGGTGGAAAGATGGCCTCGCTTGCTAAAAAAGGACACATGAAGGACCATATTATATTGGATATTTTTCTCATTTACTTCTTCCTTACCTCTATAGCCGTTATTGTTGTTGGGATTCAAATTCGAAGGTTTAAACCCCCGAACATGGAGAACAGGAAAATGAAAATGAAAGTGACATGTGACTAGTTCAATGTGGAATAAATACATTCATCAACCCCCCCCCTTTCAGGGATCCTGAGGGGGTGTCTGTTTATAGGGCAATTAAGGGACTGATTTACAATGTCCAAACAACCCCTAATTGCCTGTTAATCACGCTGAGTAAAAGGAGACTGAGTTGTTACAATCATTCACAATTTACAAATATTTCTGGAGCAGGCCAATCCATGACCCACGCATGTCCTTGCTTTGTCATGCTCCCCAATGCCTTCTCCTCTGGGCCTCCAGAAGCAGAGACATCTTTGGCTTGGTTGCTGCCCTGGCTCGGCCTTCAGCAGCCACCTTTGACCCTGCCCCCATCATGGTTATTGGATAGCTTCAGCCCTAGCCTTTGACCAAGGCTCTGCAGCCCTGAGAAACACACAAACAGAAACCTAGGATGATTGGTTAGATGATCCCTAACGAGGGTAAATAGAAATCCAACGAAGGCTTTGCCATCGTTTTCATAAGCCTTCGTTATCCACCGCGTTGTGACTATTGCCAATGAAACGATGACTAAGGTGAAGGATATTTGTTTTGATAATAGCGGAGACTCCGATGTGTGGGGTAACTTCTCTTCTGGGCAATCTTTGCAGGGCCTCCAACTCGTATCCGCAACAGTAGCCCCTCGTACTCAAGGTTCAACCCCAATGAGCTGAACCTATGATATTGATTGCTGAGATTGCCCAAAAGCATCGCCCTCGCGCATTGGGGTTGAGACTTTACATTCATAATGTCGTGAATTGGAAATTGGGGTGGCAGGTTGTCGCATAGAGTACCAAATTGTGGGGATTTGACATTGAAACACTCCTCTAAGACTTTTTCTACCTGAAAAGCAGCACCCTCGCCTTCGAGTATTGTAATGCCGAAAATGCAACCTTTGGTACTATTATGTGTGATAGTTTTTTATGACAAAGGCTATGGGCCGCATCAACTTGAACCATTTTCCAAAGTAGGTCCGCTTGGCAGTTTTACTTTTTACCGTTGTCTTCCTCGCTTTTTGTGCGCATTGATTTGTGAGAACGATTTTCATAGCACCGTTTTCCAAAGAGTGCTTGCAGATTTTTACTCTCACTTGTGCTTTCAAACATACTTTGCACTCTTGCTTGCTTAGCCTTCGCCTCGGGTCCGTTGTGCTTACCCTTCATTCTTTTTGAGCTTGTTCTTCTGCGATGGCTCACATTAGGATTACTGTGGCTCTGTGCGTTGATTTGGAAGTTGAAAATGTTGTGGAGACCTCTGTCCATGAGGAAGTGGTGGAAAGCATGTCTGTCCATGAGAGCTCTGGGTCCGGACACAACAACAACAGAGGTGATGATGACGGAGGCTCAGACGAGGTTGTGGATGCTGCTGCAGCTATTGATGACGCCATCCGTACTTATTACTTTGGAGCATCAACTGTTACTATCAATCATATCCGTGAGATGGCGACACTAAAATATTTTGCTGAAGGAGATGGTCGCGTGCCTGGAGAAGAGACCATCCCCAAGCCCAGGGATGACGAAGTCGTGGTCTTCGAGAAATTTTTTATTGCAGCGCTCCGGATGCCTCCGCACACTACGGTCGCTGAAATGTTACTAAAGTTCAGGGTTCAGCTTCACCAACTGATGCCAAATGCAATTGCACAGTTGTCAAAGTATTTCTAGGCGATGGGTACCTGCAGAGGCGCTCCAACATCGGAGGCTTTCGCTAAGAGATACGAGTTGCACTATCAGCCAAAAAAGGTGTAGGTTGGAGACAAGATGCAAAACGCTCAATTTGACTGCTTCAATTTTCACAGAAAGTGCTATAAGGATAGTGAGGCGAAGCTGACAGTGGCAGTCAAGAACAAATGGTCTGCAGGCTAGACGAAGGCTTGGTTTTACTGCAATGTCCAAATGCACCGAAGCCCACATGGTCAAAAAAGTATTCATGCTTTGTGCTGTCATATGATCCCACTGGATTACTTGACAGAACCTGCTGTTAACTACCTTGATTCAGATGTTAATGATGCAGCCTTCGTCCGTGCGACACACATAATTGGTGGTCGTGATGCTGTGAAGAAATTTTAGGCCTTCGGCATTCACATATAACAGTATGTTCTTAAGGGTGTGTGTTTTCTCTTCTTCTTTGTGGAGACATATCTGATGGCAGCCTAACAAGCAGTCTAACAAAGTAACCATCTCATAGCCTACGACCAAATCAATAATTTTGTCTATCATGATCAAGTGGAAATCATCCTTCGGGCAGCATTTGCTCAAGTATGTGAAATCAGTATACATTCTCCATTTCCTATTTTTTCTCACCATGACCACGTTTGCTAACCATGCTGGATAAGTGAATTCCCTTATGAAGGTTGCGTCTAGTAGCCTCTGAACCTCCGCCTTTGCTGTTTCCACTTTTCTTCAGATATTTTACTAAGCTTCTGCATTCTAGACTTTGTTGCTGGATTGACTTGTAACTTGTGTTTGATGATGTCTCGAATCACTCCTATCAGATCGGAGGTTGACCATAAGAAGACATCAATATTTTTATCAATGAATGTCAAGATCTCTGCTTCTTCTTCAGGTGAGAGATCCTTTCCAAGAAAGATTGTTTTGTTCGGCACTTTGGGATGTAGTGGTGTCATGGGTTTTAAGACTGGATTTTAGAGTAGCGGTGCTCACGGATGCAAAGAACAATGGTACGTAAGGGACACGAGGGTCTAGACACATTCAGGCCTCCGTGAGGATAAAAACCCTACATCCTGTATGCATCAGGATATTATGATTGATTGGGATGAGACCCCCTCTACCCCTCCTTTTATAGACTGGGGTGGTAGGGTTTACATGGAAGATTTATGTGGTTACGATTGTACCGAATCCGGACTCTATCTATACCTACCCTATTTACAATATTCTTCTAAACTACCTCAGTTATAGCCCCCTAGCCCGTGCTGTTAGGCCTAGTGGGCCAACACTTAGTAGGCCCCCTATTCCTTTATGCCGAGTCCAGGAGATGTGGTATCCATGGTACCAAACCTTATCAGTAGCCCCCGAGTGCTTAGCAAGCGAGCTTTAGTCCCGATGAACTGTATCTTCCTCTCTTGGTGAATTTGCCAAGTGCTCTTCCCAACTTGAAATGGTTTGTTGAGTGCTATTTGGCTCTGGTCTAGTGTTAAATGACTCTGACTGAGTCCCACCAAGTCTTTGAAAATGCGGATAAGTGCACCTATTAGGTGTAGTCCCGACTCAGGTACCAAATCTCCTCAAGAGTTGATTCGAGAGTCAAACATTGTCCATACTTCAAATGTTGACTCCTTTCTTGATCCAAAGATTTGTGATCGGAACTTATATCATTTAATTATCATTTCCCTCTATTGTGGATAAATGGGATTAATCTCTTTTTACCATTAGAATAAAACCATTAAGTGACCCGGAAATCCAGGTGCAGCATCTTTACCGTGAGGTAAATTTGTCCATTGGCCCCAAAATCAAGGCGTATCCTCATGAGCTGTTACGTGCCCCTCATTGTTTTCACCTTACAAAGGGGATTGGATCAGAAACCTGATCACTCCTTTCCCCGCCGCCATTTCTTCTCCAATTTCCCTATCATCTTCGCCTTCATGCTAGCTCTAGTGTCGTGTTGTAGTAATCCTTCCCCCTAGCCATGGACGCCTTGCACCCACACCTATTCCAGCCGTCTGTGTTGGATGAAAGTGAAATCCACAAGCTCATTGCGAATCACTTCCTCCTGGACCGCGCAGTGTTGCAATGGCATCCTACCACCGGGGAAGACGTCCCAACACCCAATACGAATGAGATTGTGGTGTTCGCCTCCTTCTTCCAACACGGATTTGGTCTTCTGGTCAATGATATCTTCTGCAGACTCCTTGACCACTACAAAATCAAGTTTGTTCATCTCAATCCCAACTCTATTCTTCAGATCACCATTTTCATCCCCCTTTGCGAAGCTTTTCTTGGAATTCCCCCTAGTTTCCCTCAATTTAAGAATTATTTCTTCTTGAAATATCATACGAGTGCCGCTAATCGAAAGGTTATCGAGGGCGTGGGTCTTTAAACCCGCCCTCGTGCTGGATTTCATGAACTTCCCTTGAAAACATCTCTTCGTTGATGGCATAGGACAAGGTTCTATTGTGAGAATCATGAATCAAGCCTCCCTCCTTTCGTTGGCTGACTCTCTAAGTTCTAAGGAATCTAGAGTGAAGAATCCACGCCGCTCGAGCTCCCCTTAGTTGCTACCTTGACCCACAAAATAAATCTCTTGAAGGAAAAGGGCTTGACAGGAGTCTGCGTGGCCGCCCATTGGCTAGCCCGCCGAGTCCTTCCTCTAAAGAAATAGGTCCACGTAGGCTGGGAATATGGTGGACTCCAAGACCAGACTCGGGAGACCAATGAAATGATTACTCCAGAACTTCTAGTGAAACAACTAGAGGAAATCTTCCAAGACAGCTCCAGTAGGCCGACTGATGAGTAGGTGCGCTCCTACCATATCGGGGTAGAAAGGGACCTGGTAAAGTGCCCCTGTTTTCATTAACATTGTTGCCTTCTCAAAATCTTATATCTTGATTGTCTGAATGCCTAGTGATGAGTCCTCTAGTCACGCTTCTTCTAGGGCCGGTGCTGGTACCTCAAGGACTCAGGCGGGCAAATGAAAGGCGACTGCCAACCCAACTCCTCAGAATAAAGACAAGAAAGCCGCGGGACGATTCTCAAGCGGGATTACGATTATCGAACCAATGCCCAAGGCTCCTGCTTTGACTCCTCCGTCGAGTCCTTGGAAAGGAATCCTGATCCATTGATCAAAAAGGTACACTTTTCTTGAAAATGTTTCATTACTGATTATTCCGTAACCTATGAACCTCTATGTAGTGTACCCTAGTACCTCGACCCAGTCTCCCCTGCTAAGAATGTCCCAGTCAGTGGTGAGTCCCCAAAGGTGGACAAACCCCTGAACCCTCAAGATGAGAAATTCACGCCGGAGCCTCCGAAGCCGCTGTGTCACACCCCGTTCCGAGAAAGAGGGAACGAAGCCTCCATACGTGTGCCCAGGATGTTCAAATCACACGTACGGCC
>VSTD030001855.1:0-12500 GCA_008808055.3 Sporobolus alterniflorus | reverse complement strand
GGCGGCTCGTCGTCGTCGATGCAGTCGCTGACGTCGGCGCTGGGCCTGTCCGGGGGCGCCTCGCTGGCGTCGCTGCTCCTCGGTGGTGGTGGCGACCACCTTGGGCTGTTCCACGCGACCATGCAGTCGGTGGTCTCCGACACGACCGCCTACGAGATGCAGCAATCCCAGACGCAGGGGCAGGTGGACCACCTGCTCGGGCTCGGCTACGGCGGCGCGCAGATCCAGCTGAAGGCGCCGTGGATGCAGGACGCCGGCGCGGGCGGGATCATGGACACGTTCTACGCGCCGCTGCTGTCTGGCTCCGTCGTGCCGGGGCTGGAGGAGCTGCACGTCAAGGCGGAGGCGGAGCACCGCCTCCACCAGAAGCAGGTGAAGGCTTCCGGGGAGCAGAATGGCAGCTGGGCGGAGATGCCGTCGTCGTCCAACATCGACGCCAACATAATCGCATCGGACGCGCTCATGGCCACCGCCGCGTCCATGAACAACCCGGCGGTTAGCTCCGCCGCCGCATCCACCGGGCCGTCGCCCTCGTTCATGTCGTACTGGGCCAACGGCGGCGCGGCAGCGGCGTGGCCAGACCTCGCCAACTGCGGATCTTCCATTGCCACGCTCTTCTAGCCGCGCGCGCCTGGATGTCGATCCTGCTGGCTTGTTAACTTTATTTTTTCACCTTAATTTTCTGGTTCATTTTTTCTTGACTAAAATAACTTGTAATTTGCGGGGAAAGCTGAGATGAGAGAGAGAGAGAGAGCACTGCTTTGGATGAAGAGCAATCGTCTCACCTCAGAGGGAAGAGAATTAGAGAAATCAAACAACGATCCAATATTTCTAGAGGATAATTCTTTGCAGTGGGTCCATGATCAAGATGATGAACATCGCACGCCGCATGGCGTTTGAAGAACATTGAGGAGGAGGAGATCATGATTCATGAGACCAAGGGAAGCAAGGAAGCCGAGAAGTGTAAGTGCAGTGCTGCCACTACATACATACTACTACACCTGATTTGCTACTTCTTGGCAAAGCTTCTCCTTCTTTCCTTGGGTGTTTTGTACATAGGGCATATGGTATTGGGATACAATAGCTATAGAGCTAGCTGGTCCATGAGAGCTGCAGCTACCATGGATGTGCAATTCAAGCCATGCATGAGCTTAGTCTCTCTCTCTCTCTCTCACGTCGGTATTTTTAATCAGTGTGTTTAATTGGTCACTCTCTCTATCTCTCTCGGTCTACCTTGGATTTGTTGGGAAGATCTCTGTAGATGTACAAGTTTAATACTAGTACTTTCTTCTTCTACCCCTTTGCATATGCAGCCGGATTGGAGAACTGTTTTTGAGTTCTCTCATGCATTAGACGACTTCTTTTCTTTCTTGCTTGCTTGCTTCCTAGAGTGAATTTTTTCTTTCTTTTAATTTTGGGGGCTTTGCTCAAACTTTGTTTGTATGAAGACGAAATTATGACGACTTTATGAGTTATGAGAAATTTAAAACATCTGCAGTTCTCATGATGGTACATCATAGATACACTTCTCTGAGCTGAGCAGCATTGGTACCGCCACTACTGCTACTGCATGCTCTACTTAGTTACTTCATCGCTTTTAGTGCATGGTCGATGGCTGTCTCGCTTTTGTGCGATGCGCGCGGCAGCTTTAGCGTTTCTCGCGCATTTTCATGCGCGAGTGAGTGCATGATCTGGTCTTTGAATTCCGTGCGCTTTTCTTTTCCCTCACAAGATCTTAGGATTCCCAGAGTGGCAGTGCGCGCGCTCAAGTTAGCGCCCTCTAGATATCATGTTTGTGTGATCGCAGAATCTTTTATGCTCGGCGTCGTTCTGCGCTGTACAGGGACAAAATAATATGGCTGCTGCGCTTGTTCTTACCTGAGTGTCATGTAGTAACACTGATCTGCATTTTGATACTGCCTTCCTATATATCCATATATATATATATCTTTCACATTAATTAGTACTATAAGGGTCACAGGACGAAAAGGATAAATGGAACCCATTTTATGACCTGGAGCCTGAAATGGGAAAGAACTGAGTTGCATACACGTGTGACGTTTTTCACGAAATTTATTTGCCAAGTTTTCCTTTTCATATCCCTTCACAAACCTTCTTTTTTTTTAGATATGTGTTCTTGGATAATGAATTTGGTAGGCAGAAAAGAAAGTGCAGAGGGCATTTCGATGTTGACATATTTCCATTTTTTTCAGAAATGAACTACATGAAACTGATAAACACACACACACACTGCTTTGAATCTAGAATAGCTGGTTTTGCCCTTCGTTGGTTCACTTGATAGGTAGTCTGGTTTCATGGATGGATTCTTTTTAACATTTAGAAATAAAGGAATTTAGTTTTAAAGTTCATCGTGTCTAGGTACTAGCTTCTTCGAAATAAAGGTTGGATCAGAGAAATACTAATTATACAATACTTCCCTTGGTGTGTACTGTGTACGTAGAAGTTTATGTGGAGTATTAATTACCCAGAAATGGGGACACGCACTGGTAAAGTATCTCTATAAATTTTCGTGTTATAATGTTCCTTGCATAGTCCCATAACTATCTTTTCGTACCAGATAATTACGCTTGTTGATGTCCCATAACTATCTTTTCCTAATTTCACATATTACAGCCAGGAAACATGTCAAACTAACATTGTATCTTATGTCCCGTTTGGATCCATTGATTTTTTAAAAAACCAGTTTCTAAAAACTGATGGGCCTCCAAACAAGACAGTTTTGCTCCAGTTTTTAAAAACTAACTAGAAAACTAGTTTTTTAAAAACTCATTAGCTGGTCATACCCATCTAAAATTAGCTTCTGCCTCATAAAAAATCCACTACCATTTATAAATTAAAGTTAATTATATAGATTACCATCTAATTTTTAAAAACTGGTCTTCAAACACACTCAATTTTTAGAAACTACTCAATAAAAATTGATTTACAATTTTTAAAAACTAGCCTTCAAACATCTTCACCCAGTTTTTTTAAAACCAGTTTTTATGAGCTATTGGTAAAAACCAGTTTTTATAAAAAAACTCAATGAATCCAAACATGTCCTTACTGTATGCATATTACTAAAAACTTGGCAAAGTAAAATCAGTAGCACGAAGAAATTACTGTTCCTTGTTGGAATATGTGTGATGTGTAGGACCAGATCAGCTATTTCTACATGTTTAAATAAGGAACAATATTTTGATAGCATACATACAGAATCATGTTTGAACAAATAGTTATATACTCATATACACTGTGCTTGAATGAAAAATTGATTATATATACCTGCTATCTTAATTATTAGCTACGGCGTTTTTCTCAGGCTATATATTTCATATGATGCGTAAACAAGGATGCTGTGCACGCATGCCTTTTTATTTGAGTAAAATTGACAAATAACAGCTATATATATATCTACCATACATAAGACTATCGAGACATTGGATAGCAAATGCGAAGTGCGTGCATTTTATGCACAGTAGTGATCTCCAAAACTGTTACAGGTTCTAAAAGGCAATACAGTTTCACGTCATGCATAACCACTTCAGCAGTGCAGTGGTACTGTATTTTGCCCATCTTGAAGCTTTTACTGTTATATGCAAAGACGAAAGTAGTAAAACAGTAGAATCAACGGCATTCAAGTACCTACGAGTTATCTCCATATATATCTTTCGCTACAGCTAAGTATAAAACTTTTCAGCAGCGTACTCATTATTGCACTAGACCAATTTGTATAATTAATTTCTTGTGTAGAAATAAGTTGGAAAGATCCAAGAGTTTTCTCTCATTTTTGTTTCTCAGATGCATATGCCGCCTTTAACACAATCTGAAGAGAGCAGAGAATAACATTGGAAAGGCAGCATAGGCTTCCACTGCAGAAGTAGTACAATGTATCTATTCCTTCGTTTTACATTTGCATGGTCTGGGTATCATGAACCCATATTCATTCAAGCGCGTGATATACATTCAGAGTCCAAATGCCCAGCTTATAGAGAATTAGATATCCTGGAAGTTCCGATTTGATGGGTTACGCATGTACCAAGATGGGACCAGGTTCAGTTAACAGCCGGCCTATTGTCCCAAATGTTCCCTTCCTTTTCACATCAAAATGAAAGATGAAATACATTTTTGTGTAGTGGTGACATACGCCCTATGTACTAAGCTCCAAGTATGCAATTTCAGAGTCATGGGAGTCTATGACTAATTCGCATGCATGTATCATCGTTATCCTTTGACAAAACAAGAGTATAAGCCATGGCTCCGATCCCATATAAGTTTTTGCGTGGGATGTATTTGGACACACAAAGTAGAAAGTTGGAAATGCAAAGTACACCGTGGCTCTAATATGCGAAATTTTTGTTTATTAAGTTCTAAGCATTGCAATAAATTTCTTATATGCTCACTTCACTCACACATGCAAAACAAGAAGATTACCATTTTCATTCTTTTGTGTGGCATCTTTTCTTGGACTCGCGAGTGTCTTCTTTCTTCTTGTCATAGTTAATTGCGCCTTTTCTATTTATTTAATAAGAGTAGCATTCTATGTTTACTATCTTAATAATAAGGACGAATCAGTAGAATGTTTTAAGGACGCATAGATATTTCCACTGGACAAAAGTGTCTCAACTTTTAATAATCCTAATGAAGAGGCTTGACAAAGCACTCCATCTTATCAGCCTTTCAGGCCACACACACACATTACAGTTTTTTCAGTACACACAGGCACTCTTAAACTGGTACTAATATCCTCGGTACAACTTTATTCTGAACAAGTGTCGTCCTTGTTGAATCAATCACTTGGTATAGCGCTCTCTCTGCTCTGCATCTTCGTGCAGCGATGTGTGTGTCCGCATGATCCTGATTCCTGCTCAAAGGATAGGATCGGGGGATGGCGGGCGTAATTCTGTGCCTATAGTTTCTTCAAGTTGCTCCAAATTTTGAGAGGGTCTTATTGGAAAAGCTTGAACAGAGAAGTTCCTACTAGGGTTTGCGGTGTTTCGTATGAGCATCTGCGTTTGTACTGTGTTTCTAAAAAAAGTGATTGGAGTGAGGAATCGAGGTGATTTTGATTTTTGAAGATTGGCGTGGGAGTTGGGGGTTTGCTGGTTGACCAGGGTACTTCTGCACTCCGTTAATCCAGGCAGTGTGTGTCGTGGTGCTTCTCTCGACGGTGACCTACGGTGGGGCGCATCTGGTTGAAATCGTCACCTGAGAAGCTTCGAGAAATATGCCTACAGTAGGATGAGGCGAAGGAGACTCACGTTAGCCCTGATCCCAGAAGACCCACCTATTGTTGTTCAAGATGTGTTGAGAAAGCGGATGAGGAAAAAATAGAGAAGTTTGGGAGTATGAAGAAGGCGATCAGTGAGGGTACGATGAATTGGGTTGTTGCGGCGTTTCAGGGGGAAAAGTTTGAGGACTCGGCTTGAGCGAAGGGGGGATGCTCCTCAATTGTTTATCCATGGCGGCGGATGAGTGAGAGGTTGATGATGGAGTCTCTGTGCAATCTGTGGCTTGCGTGTACTTGAAAGAGAAAGGGAAGAAGAGTTTGAACCAGGGAAAAGTTTCAATCCCAGTGGACCGAAAGCCGGCCCAGTCAAGTACACAGGATAAGAGTCGTTGGCTTTGGGTCCGTAAGGGCACGCCAATAGTTCCATCGGTGCGCTAGGGTTCCAAGCCACTGCGGCCAACGTGAGGCGATTCGGGTCAGCAGTGAGGAAGCTGGTGCCAACAAGGCATTCCTTCTTCGACGATAGCACAGTTTTGCAGAGGTGATGAAGAACGGGGCCATGACGCGAGACATTGGTAAAGCTGTGGTGGATCTAGGGAGAGATCGCCAAGGGGGGCACGTGGAAGAGGAGAATCGATTCAAAAATTGCCAAGAGGGGATGGTTCTCATGGCTTTAGAGGGGGCATGAATAGACCCAACAATGATGGTTGGAGAGAGAGGCATAGAGGATACCAGCAGGGCAGGCCAGGGAATGCAGGTCAGAGATTTGGGGGGAATAATTACAAGGCTGGGAGAGGGGGTCCTCCAAACCCTAGATTTTGAAATCAGGGTGGTTGCTACAAGAGGGGGCAAGATTAGTGGGTAGATCAGAGGTTGATGGATCCTAGGGCAAAAGTACACAGGGATCGGGATTTTGGGAGGGGTGGAGGGGGTGTCCCATCTCATTGCTTCAACTACAATAGGGATGGACATTTCCAAGCCTCCTGTCCAAATCCTCCCTTCTGCTATAACTGCAAGAAGGATGGACACAAATCCATGGTCTGTCCAACCAAGAAGGGCTTGAACCTAAAGATCTTTGGCCATGGTATGCCTAATCAATCTTTCTACAACATAGAGGTGCCTGAGGGTGAGGATGAAGAGGGACCTCCAAAGTCTTTCCCTGGAATTTTGTCTATCAAAGAGGGAGTGGTGAATGAAGCTTTGATTGACCAGGAACTCAAGCATCTCTTTAAAGAGAAATTAGGTTAGGCAATCAAAAAACTGAGTGAGGATGAATACCTGATTGATTTTCCCTCAAAAGAGCTAAGAAATGAGCTGACTAAGTTCAAGGGATTTGAGTTTGCTACTGCAATTGTGAAGGCTAAAGTGGAGCCAACAAATATAGAGAGGGAGGATGTCTGTGCTTTAGAGGAAACCTGGGTCAAAGCCACTGGTTTCCCAAGAAAAGAAAAAGAAGAGGTGGTCAACAAGGAGATTGCTCATCTTGTTGGGGATCCAATGGAAGTGGATGTGTCGAGGTCTTGTACCCTGGGTACCACGGGCGACTAGTTAAGACCCATAGTTCTTGATACGATCGGTTCCCTCCAGCAATAAATGGATGGGGAGCCATACACCCCATGTCGAAATCCATCAATCGCCGTCAAACATAGTGACTCAATCAAGGATACACACATAAAAGCCATGATGACTCTGATATAGGATAAGTGTGCCCTGGTAAAAAATGATTTACTCCATGTAAGATTTGATAACACAAGTACCCAGTCGGCCAACACTCCATCAAATATCCAAGCTCAGGGGCTTCGCACCCCATGGAAAGGCGCCACTGCTCACTGCTGCATGATGGGACAAGGCAGCGCCTGACAGGAAGCATTGTCCCCTCAACTGACGACTGTAGGTCATAGGATGGTGTAGAGGGCAGGCTAGCCCATCCACATTGACACCCCCTACCCCCTCACGTGAGAAGGCTTAGCAGCCAAGTAAAGCCGATGCCACAAAGCAACATCTCCAAGAACTGTCTCGGGCATCATCCACCTCAGCGCCCAGGAGCCAAGAAGAATGCCCGGGAAGCCCTGCCCAACCTCTACGAACCAACATCATCATTACGGGGTCCCACTGACCATGTAACTTAATCCGGGATGTAAAGTTATTAGTCCATAGTTATTCGACCGCTACGCGGTCTATAAAAGGCCCCCTACCCTTTAGGCAATGGGTACGAGATCCATTTCCCCCTTCATCACACAAACTTCTCGAGCTCTTCGCTCACCACTTGTAACACATGTTCACCTTCTATATCAAATCGCTGAACATAGGGCTATTACCTTCGAGGAGGGACCTGAATCAGGATAGATCACCATGTGCTTTGTAGTTCACAAGACCACCTCAGAAATGGAACATGTGATCTTGACCACCCTGTATCTTACTGGTGCAAAAAACACCGATAGGATGTGAACAACTTAAAGAATGGGAGGGGGCTACAAGAGTGAAGGTGTTCTGTAAGGATGCTCTGAAAGTCAAGGGAAATACTCTAGTCTTCATCAACAAACAAGGCAATCTGATTCGTTGGAAGAGTGAGAAGCTAGGGACTGACACTAGTGATGATTCCATAGATGATAATAGTTCCAAGATAGATGGTTCAGATGGGGAGGGGGAGAGTGATGATTTAGGTGATAGCCATGATAATGGTTTTGCAAATCTAGCAAAGGAACATAAGGAAGAGGAAAATAAGAAGAGGCAGATGGGGAAATCTGGTGGGATTTCACAGGCTGATGAAATGGAATGGGAAACTATGGCTCAGGGTGAATTCAGTCTATCCCAGACTAGGCAGCAGAAGGAGATCCCTGAGTGTAGCTCTAAGTAGCAAATGGAGGTGGATTTGATGAGGGGGAATGATAAGTTGGAAAAGGAGAAGGAAGAAATGAGTATGATGGATGCTATATTTGAAGAGAAGACAGAAAAATTGGCTCATATTATTTAGACTCAGCAAGTGGAGGGGAGGAAGAAAGGTTGATGAATAAGGAGTCTGTTGGGGGAGAGGGGCAGATTGGAAAGAAAAAAAAACAGCCATTGGTAAGAGGGTCTTTGTGGTGGCTGATAAGACAAGTGCAAGGATATCTGACAAAGCAACTAATGTCTTGGAGAAAGCTCAGAACATGGTGAAAGCTTCATTTGGAGGTAAAAAATCTTTCTCTATCCTTAACTCCTTTTCTTCTCATCATTTTGTGAATGTTGCTTCCTCTTGTGGTATTAATTTGGTTACTAGTGAGGGGAAGGAATTAGAGGTGATATCAACTATGCTTGTAAAATAGAGGGCTCAAGCTTTACTGGCTGAAACCAGGACAAGAAAAGAGAGGGAAATGCAAGATGAGAAAAACAAGAATAGAGGGATGATAGTTCAGTTTGAGGGGCAAGATAATAGGGGGGTGATATAGAGAGGACATATGCATCAGATGTAGAAGGGGAGTGTAATGTTTCTTCTAAAGATGACTCTGGGGATCTTAGGATGCCTAGAGTTACTGTGCGAAAAAGAGGGGGTGGGGGGGGGGAGGTTTAACAATGCGAGTGTGTTTTTGGAATATTAGAGGCTTAGGAGGGAAAGGAAGAAGGAGACAACTTAGAGAGATGATTTTCAAGCAAAGGATAGATGTGATCTGCTTGCAAGAAACAATGAAAACTCACTTCTCTTTGGCAAACTTAAGAAATTTGGTTGGGGGCAGAGGTTCTCTTGGAATTGGACCTCTGCAAGGGGGCATTCTGGGGGGACTCTGATAGGGGTTAAACAGGGAGATCTGGATGCAAAAGAGATGGGAGAGGGGGAACATTTCTCTTCAGTTAAAATAAAAAATAGAGTGAGTGATTTTTGTTGGGAGGTGATTAATGTCTATGGGTCTGTGAAAAAAGAATTAAAGTCATCCTTTTTGCAAGAATTATATCAGAAGATTCAAGGAAGTCAGGGGCCTTTGATGGTGGGGGGTTATTTTAACATGATAATGTATCCTCATGAGAAAAGTTCTGGAGCTGATTACACAGTGTGGATGGATATGTTTAACAGTTTTATTTATGACACTGTCTTGATTGAGCTGATTAGAGGGGGAAGTAGATTCACTTGGACAAATAAACAGGATAATCCTATTAGAAGTAATCTGGATAGGGTGTTGGTGAATAGGGCTTGGGAGCAACATTTCCCTAAAGTTAGGGTTAGGACTTTGACTAGAATATTTTCTGACCATAACCTTATTCTGGTTGGTGATGGAGGAGATGATGTTAAAATTAAGAGAGGGTGTATTTTTGATGCTGCATGGTTATCTAATGAGGAGTTCAAAAAGCAATTGAAGGAGGAATGACCTGTGAGAGAGAATGAAAAAATCAGGATTTCTGGAAGAGGTTGAAGAAGAAAATAAGACAACTGAGCAAAGGGATGGGAGCTAATCTGGATAGAGTGATGAGGAAACAGAAAGAAGAGTTGGATTCAAAAATAGAAGGGTTAGATAGAAAAGCTTAAAGACAAGATCTGGATAGTGAGGAGTGGAAGTATAGATACAAATTGGAGAGGGACCTGGAAGATATTCTTGCTTTTGAGGAAAAAGATTTGGCAACAAAGATGTAGTGCCAAATGGGTGTTGCAAGGGGATGCTAATACAAAATTCTTTCATGGAATAGCTAACGGTAGAAGAAGAAAATATTCTATTTTTCTTTAGAAGCTGAAGAATGAGATATTTCTGCTCCTGCTAAGCTTCGAAAGCATATAGAAGAATATTATAAAAGGCTTTTTGGTAGTGAAGAAAGAGGAGAGATGAGATTACATGAAGATATGTGGAGAGATTCTAGATCTTTATTGACAGAAGAGGCAGAGGCATTGGTGAAACCTTTTTTTCTAAAAAAGAAATAAAAGAGGCTTTGGAGGAGATGAACCCTAATTTGGCCTCTGGTCCAAATGGATTAACTGTGGCATTTTACAAAACTTTTTGGGATAGTGTGAAAGGTCATGTGATGGAAATGTTTGAAGTTTTTTAAGGGGGAGTAAAATATAAGTAGACTTAATTATGGGATGATCTCTCTGATTCCAAAACTCAAGGAGGCTAATAATATTAAACAATTTATGCCCATCTGTCTGCTTGGGGTAGACTATAAATGGATTATCAAGGTGCTAACTAAAAGATTTTTTGTAGTTGCTGACTAAGTGGTGAAAATGACTCAAACAACTTTTATCTCTGGGAGAAACATTCTACAGGGGGTAGTGATTTTGCATGAAACTATGCATGAGATAAAAAGGAAAAATGTGTGATTCTAAAGTTAGATTTTGAAAAGGCATATGATAAAGTATCTTGGCCCTTTTATTGGAAGTATTGGAGAGGAAGCAGTTTCCAAAGAAATGGATAGATTGGATTCATGAGGTGATTAGTGGGGGTAGAGTGGGAATTAAAATAAATGGAGAATCTGGAGAAAAATTTAGTACTTACAACGGGGTGAGGCAGGGTGACCACGTGTCCCCCCCTTCCCCCTTTTGTTTAATCTGGTAGTAGATGCTTTAGCAACAATGTTGGAGATGGCTAAATTAGCAGGATTGATCAAAGGGTTGGTGCCTGATCTGATAGAGGGGGACTAACACATTTACAGTATGCTGATGATACTGTTATCTTTTTGAAAGCAAATTATGAATATGTGGCAAATCTAAAGTTTATTCTATATTGCATTGAAAATATGTCATATCTTAAAATAAATTTCCATAAGGGTGAAGTGATAGTGTTGGGGGCATCAAAAGAGGAGAGCACAAGACTTGCTAACTGCTTGAATTGTAAAGAGGGGGAGCTACCAATGAAGTATTTGGGGATTCCAGTTACATCTGCTAAATTATATACTACTGATTTGATGATGTTGTCTGAAGGTAGAAAAAAGATTACCAGCTTGGCAAAGTTTGTTGGTGTCATCTGGTGGAAAATCAATTATGTTCGAGAGTAGCTTGAGCTCCTTGCCAAACTACACTATGGGGGTGTATCTCCTGCCTGAGGAGGTGCACCACAAAATGGACTCAGATAGGGCTAACTTTTTCTGGGATTCAGGGCAAAAAAAAGAAATATCATATGGTGAAATGGGCTGATCTGGCTTGACCTAAGGACTTTGGAAGGTTGGGTTTTACTAATACTAGATTGATGAACAAATGTTTGCTTTCTAAATGGATTATTAAGCTAGAGAGGGGTGGTTCTAACCTATGTACTAAGATGCTAAGGAAAAAATATTTGAAGGAGAGGGATTTTTTTTGGAAGTAATGCTAGAGGGGGTTCACAATTTTGAAAATGGTTGCATGAAGCTAAACACATATGTCAAAATTGACTTAAGTTTGTGGTGGGCAATGGTAAGAAGCCTAGATTTTGGCATGAAGTCTGGCTGGGCGAGTGCCCTCTGAGAATTAAGTTCAATAAACTATTTGTGATCTATAAGCAGCAGAATTGGGAAGTGGCTAGAGTTTTGGATGGAGGGGGCATTAATTTGAGTTTTAGAAGGAACTTTGGTAGTGATGAGATTTTGGAATAGGGAGAATTAGGGAGAGAGCTAGAACAGGTGGCTTTATTGGATAGAGAGGATTCAATAAGATGGGTTATATCCCCTAGTGGTCAATTCTCAACTTCTTCTCTCTACAAACATTGCTCTTTCTCTGGTGTAGTGGATGTTAGAATGGAAGAGCTTTGGAGTTCTAAATTTCCTTTGAAGATAAGAAATTTTCTATGGTTAGTGTTCAGAGAAAGGATCTAGACAGTGGATAACTTGAAGAAAACAAGATGGAAGGGAGAGGAGAAATGCATGTTCTATTTAGAGAGGGGATATGCGAACCATTTGTTATTTAGATGCTCTTTGTCAGTGTATATTTAGGTTGTGGTCAGGGATGTGTTTGGGTGGGATGCAATACTGAAGGGTGTAAAATTTTTTGTGGAAAACTTTATGTTTTTAGGGGAGGGGGGGGGGGGCAAATGGAATGGAAAGTTAATTTTCTTGTTTGGGGCTATCTCGTGGACTCTGTGGCTCAATAGGAATGACCTTGTTTTTAATTCTAAGATCATTTCGACTCCTGGTGCACTAATTTACAAATGTGTTTTCTTTTTGCAGCACTGGGTGATCGCGGTTGTTAGGAAATAAATCCTTATTGTGTCCCAATCCAATTCTGTGATTACTTTCCTTAGTAGGGGTGATTACTTTCCTGTTTGTGCAGGTATTGCTTTCCTTTTTGTAGGTAACATCAATTAGGCATGTAATATATTACTTTCCATATAATCTGTCT
>VSTD030001852.1:0-12506 GCA_008808055.3 Sporobolus alterniflorus | reverse complement strand
CAAATTGTTTCAAATGATCAGCGATCTCAATAATAACATGCATCATCAATGGAGCAGATGGATAGTAAATACCAGAAAGTGATACTGTGGATAAATAAAATTGTTCAAGGAATTGCAGAATATGTTCAGCAACATACCAATGATCTGGTGTGAGCAAAGTGCCACTGACACCCTGTAGTTAGTGTGAATAAACACAGAGAAGGTGTATTTGTATGGCAAAAGGTGCTTAAGCATTATGTAGGTTGAGTTCCACCTAACATCCATGTCCAAACCAAATTTATGAGGGCGTACCCTAGCAGCCAAGCAAAATGATTTGAAAGAAGCAATGCGCTGGTTAGAAGAGTTCAGAAAAGAAATAGTTGTGTCCTGAAATCCTCCAAATATATCTTCAAACGTTTCAAGCCAGATTTCACAGTGAGATTAATAATATGGCATGCATAACGCTGATGCAACAAAGTAGAGCCGACATATGATGACAGAGAAGGTGTTAAGTAATTTATAGCAGATGCATTGTCAAGTGTAACAGATAGCACTTTGGATATCAAGTCATATTCAGAAAGAACAAGAGAAATCATCTCAACAATGTTAACTCCAAAATGAGAGCAATCAATCAACCTAAAACCAATGATCCTCTTCTCTAATTCCCAATCAACAGTAACAAAATGCACAACCACACTAAGATAGTCTTCCTTAGCATTGTCACTCCATATGTCAGATGTCAAACAGACACAAGATGCATCAGATAATAAAGATTTCACTTCATCCACTTTAGTAAAAAAGTAAGCATCAATATCAGATGTAGTAGTAGTCCTAGACACACGTTTAAATCCAGGATTATGAGCAATCCTTATATACTCCTCAAATTCAGGAGAAGCACCAAAGCCTAATGGCAAATCAGGTCTAGCAACCAAATGCATAATTCAGTTCTAACTACTGCAGGGTTGTACTCAAAGTGTGCCACACGATCATCAGGAGCAAAATGCAAACTAGTTTGATTAGATGATGCAGCAGCTTGTCATTTACATAAACATGACTTGACATGTCTAAACAAATGACCAGTACCACTAGTTGATTTACCAGACAATTCCTTCTTACAAAATTTTCAATGAGAATCATACCTGATAGGCTTACCTCTGACGTCCTTGCTGAGCGCGTCGAGGTAGTGCCACACATCAGAGGTTAATGACCTCTGCCTCTTGGCGGCGCCACCAGCACTAGCGTCGATGCTAGCGGTGCTCGGTGTAGGGCTCCCTCCGGTGGGAGGAGGGGGCACTAGCGCCCTGGTCATAGTCGGCTGCGTGCAGGGACCACCATCACCATCTCCATCATCGTCGAAAACAAAGCCACAGTGTCAAAGATCGTCGTTGATGGATCCTCCAGAATCGGCCATGACCACGAGGTGTGGGTGCACAGGCGTCGGGTGCTGTGCGGAGGAGGCGACGACTCGACGTGGTGCACAACAATGACTCAAGGAGGTGCACGGCGATGACTCGACGAGGTGCGCGGTGGAGGAACTGAGTCAGCCGATGAGGACGAGGTGCGGCGGCCAGATCTAGTAGCGGCAGCACGCGTGGTGGGGAGTGGAGTGCGGGCGCGATGCGGTGGGGAGCGGTGGTGTGATGCGGTGGGGAGTGGACACGGTGGAGTGCGGCGCGACACGGTGGGGAGCGGCGACGCATCGTGGTGGGGAGTGGAGTGCGGGCACGACGCGGTGGGGAGCGATGGCGCGACGCAGTGGGGAGCGGAGTGTGGACGCTGGTGAGGTAGGGTTCAGCAATGAGGCTGATGATTTTATACACTCTGCACGAGGATTTTGAGCCGTTGAATCCGCGTGAGTTAACGACCATGATGAATCAGGCCTAACAGGCCATGCCGGACCATGCTATATGGGCCACATGGGCCTGTAGCCGTGACTGGTGGGCCAGAGTATAACGGGTCGTGCCGGGCTCACCCAACGGGCTGCTGGCCAGGCCCAAGCATGACATAGCTCGTGCTTCGGGCCGGCCTAGGCCCGTTTCCTGTCGTGTCGGGTCGTGCTCATGCCGGGCCAAATGGTGCGGCCCTTGTGCCAGTGCATTTAACGCGGACCAAATTTTTTGGAATACAGCTAGCTAATCCCATTAGTGGAGGAACCCGATCGAGAAATCTCTAGACATCGGAACCACGCACCCAAAGCTACATAGGCATCTGGTTATTTTCAATGATGACTTGTGGTGTGGATCCAGCCATAATAGGTGAGAATGAATCACGCATCACTCCTCCAAATCTCTCTCTCTTTTTTGAGATAAGAATTCCTATGAGTCGTGGTCGTGCCTACGACAAGGACGACGCCACAAGCAAACGAGTGCTCAGGTGGGTGGTTGCAGTTGGTTGGTGCAGGCAGCCCACTCACGTTCGAATCCAAAGCAGGTTATGGTGTCGCATTTTTTTTTAAAAAAAATCTCAAATCTCATCTGTCTCATAGTAAAGCATAGATCTAAAAACTAAGTCTCTGATAGATTACAGTGCTGCTTTATAAGGATGAAACATGAGAGCTTTGTAAGGATGGAGGCTGTAACATAAGTCCAGAGATTTTCTCAGCCGCAAGAGAAATATCTTCTCTCTTAATAAAGTAATCAGTCCCCCCACATGCCTAGTTTTTTTTAAAGGACAGCGCCACGACTCAGCCCGCCGCTCATATCCAAAGTGGAAGCTGGATTGGCACTAATCCATCTTTAATCTGTTCACTGGTCCTTATTAGTAGAAAGGAAAACGTTGTCGACCCTCCATACCCAGTCACTGACTACGCCCCCCCACCAGAGATCCCTCTCCACTCACCTTCTCTGCCGTTATAAAAGCTACCGCCGGCCTCGCCCTCCGACATCCCGGAACAGTTCCTCTACGGTATGGCCCCTTGCCGATCGTCGTTGCCACGCAGGCCCATGTGCCAGTGACGGACGGTACCGTACCGTACGGCAGGCAAACCCCGCCGATCCCTGATGCCGCTTCCCTTGATTAACCGCCGGTGACTGCCTGACTGGGAACTGACTGAGAGCTCGACTGCAACAACCACAACGACGTGGGGGGCGGAATGGCATTGGAGCCGGTGGCGCGCGCGGTGGCGGAGGAGATTGGGAGGTGGGCGAGCTTGAATCTGACGGGGGTGAGCCTGTGGTACATGATGGAGTTTGGTTCGCGCCCCACGGAGCGCAACCTGCTGCTCTCCGCCCAGTTCCTGCACAAGGAGCTCCCCACCCGCATCGCGCGCCGTGCACTGAAGCTCGAGTACCTCCCCTTCGGCCTCTCCAACAAGCCAGCAGTCCTCAAGGTCTGTGCCTCTGTCTCTATTTTCGACCATACTTGTTGATAATGGCCTCAGGTTCTTGGGCTAATTCCTTATTAGCCCATATAAAAAGGTCAAGTTTCTTATTAATCCCTCAAAATTTTGAAATTCCTTATCAACCCCATTCTTATTTTTCTTTCCTTATTCACACACTTCCATCCAATTTAAAATTTAATGGTGTTAAATGGAGAGAGAAAAGACGTGTTTGTTCGGTATTTTTTTTACAAAGTTCCCTTATTAGCTATTTTAGTCGCCAGATTATTTAAACTATCTATTGAAAATATAAACTGATTTTGTTTTCTTTTTTGTAAACCGTTTTACCTAGATGAAAAATAAAAAAACATTATGAGAGCATCATTTGACTTCTAAAAAAATGTTATAAGGAGAAAACACATTTTTCACTCTATTTAACACTGCTATGTCTCAAATTAGATGCAAGTGGGTGAATAAGGAAAGAAAAATGAGAACAAGAGTTGATAAGGAATTTTAAAATTTTAAAGTGTTAATAAGGAACTCAAATTTTTTATAGGGGCTAATAAGGAATTTGTGCTAGGTTCAACAGGCACCTGCCTTACTGGATAATTGTAATTTTGATTCGTTCTTTATTTACGAGATTTTAATTACACCTTCTGAAAGGAATAGCCAAACTGTAGTGCAGGATAAGGTGGAAAGTTTCAGTTTTGGATGTTATTACTTTTTCAAGAAAAGCGAATTTTGGAAGATGATTCTTGGTCGACGGCTTGCTTACAATTCCTAATTTCATAGCGGGCCCTTGCCCTTTTTCTCTTTTTTTATCGTAACCTGTAATAATTGTAATATCTTCTCAAGACTCAAGTCAACAAAAATCAGTGTTTTGTTAAAACAACTTTCACACATCTGAATGTATTGATTCCTGCCAATTTGACCGTCCTGTTCCGGAACTGACGTTTGGTCTATTCATCAGGGTGAGGGATCGGTAGCAGGGTGGTTTTAGCACAGCTGGTTAGATTTCAAATTGTGGAACTAATCTACCTAGTTTTAAATTCTAGATTTGATATACATGTTGTATTTATGACTAATTATTCTTTTAGTATGAGATGACGTCTCTGTTGATAGTGAGGTGGTCTTGATGACCGACTTCGTGAATTTCAAGATTAAACCGACTCAGTCTTTTGAATGTGCTCATAGAGATAGGATGTATGTGTTCATAGTAGTGAGTGATCGTATATATATAAATATTTAGGTTTGTAGTGTGTTTCTAAAAAAAGTGAGATTGGTATCTGGACTCGTTCAGAGACATCAGGTACTTCCCTGAAGTCAGGAACGGGAGCGACGAGCTCGCCTTCATGGAGATGATCAAAATGATAAAGGTGCGGCACAACAACGTAGTCCCAACACGGCTTTGGGAGTGCAGCAGCTGAAGAAGGAACTGGGCAATAGGAAGGTGCACCCTGGATTTGATGAGAACGATGGTTTCCTTATCGATTCCACATGTCGAGAATTGGCATCCGCATGCTGATAGGTTTGCAACCTTCATATATCGTTGTCTAAATTAATTCTTCGACAGGCTATCTCAAATCTCATCTTAATTACTGGTTTATTTAGAGGGCACTTCAGTAACATAGTGTACTCCCCCTAAAGCGATGTAGTAACATATACTTGAGTCCAATGTAAATCTGTGTATTAGGTGCCACTTTTTTATCCTCGGTTCTTTGTTTTCAAACTCCCACTTTACATAAGCTATAACACCATATGGTTTAAATCGGCACATGGTGACTGTATCTTTAGGTTCTAGTCACATGATTTGTAGTAAAGTTCACTGTTATTATGTACTTCAGCTGAATCATATTTTTCTTCTTATTTTCAGGGCAGCATGTGGCCTTGCACGATCCTAACCCAGAACCTGGTGTCGTAGGCCTCATTAATACAAGATTGTCCCCTTTACAGCTTGCACAAATTGCCTGTCAGGATGTCCGTTCAATTTGTTTTGAGGGAATATGGATCAGCACCTGATATCAACATTTATGGCGATCCAAGTTTTACATTTCCGTAAGTCTCAGGCATAATCCCTCATGAGTTAATTTTGTGAGGTGGATCTTATTAACTAACTCACTCTTCAATCTCGAAAAAAGAAAGTCACACCTGCATCAGCTATCTCCAGTAGGGGTTGCCAAAGTCCTTGCCAAACTCAAAATGGCAATGGCAGGACACTCTAGCGTCAAAAACATAGCTCTAACAACATTGCCATAACAAGTTGCTAAATTGAAGAGAGAGAATATCTAAAATGGATACCCAAAGCTAGTCTTGCCATTTGTTGCGTATGAGGCTGTGAGGTGAGCCCAATGATTTAAAAACGGTCTCACATGTATTATGACTACTGAGATTTGGCAATGCTACTGGAGTTAGAGAGAAAAATAGACATCATTGCCATTTTACCACAGTTGCCAATGATCCTTTTGGCAATCAAAAATGGCAACAATTACTGAAGATAGCCAATGACCTTTTTGAACTGGTGAAGAATTCCCTTCGTGGTGTACAGGAACGATATATGAACTCTGACAAAGATGTTCCTCCAGTTCGAATCATAGGTGCTGATGGAGAAGAGATGTTACCATCAAGGTATTATTAGTCTGTTGCATCACCTACAATCAATTATTGGTAAACGATAGACTCGTCGATCGATTAGTTAAACTTGATATCTGGTAATCTGGGATTTTTAATGGAACTTCCTACTGTACATTCCTCCACAAAAAATTACTGTGGAAAAAATCAAAGCGTGTTTAACTTTTTAATTTTGGCAATGCAGGTTAACGATTAAGGCGGTGGGATACGGAGGAGTGGTCTCCCAAGAATCTTCACGTACTTGTATAGCACTGCAAATAACCCACCTAAGCTGCTAGATGGGGCTAACAAAGGATCGAGTATGGCTGGATATGGTTTCGTACTCCCAATCAACCGCCTTTACGCTCGATACTTTGGCGGCGACTTGCAAATCATCTCGATGGACGATATCCGGTCAGTGTGACTTGATGTATAAATCAGGCATGCATAGATCAATTTGCGTCACTTGATCTCGATGGACGATATCCCAATCAACCGCCTTTACGCTGGATATGGTACGGTCGCGCTCCACTTGATCTCACGATATCCGGTCAGTGTGACTTGATGTATAAATCAGGCATGCATAGATCAATTTGCGTCGTGTCATATTGCCAGCGTAAAATGTGACAACGTTACCCTTTTTTTAGCATGTACCCACGTGTTGACGACGGATTTTAGCCGACTCACCGGGAAGAAGATTTAGAGAGTCTGATTTTATCTCTTAATCTTTTATTTCATAGGAAATACAACTCCAAGTCTGGAGAAGATCACCACAAGTCTATATAATGAAGGTCTCATACCCGATTAAGGGCATCCCAATCGCATCTACTAAAATTTTATCAATGTAGTTATGTTTTTTTATACTTTTTGCTCTAATTCTCTCTTCCAACCCCTAATTCTGTTCTCTTTTCATTCTGACGGCGGCTTGAGACGTTCTAGGTGGCCCTGCCAACCTAGAACAACCCTTAGTCGAGCTTCTCCTGATGGGGTCCCTCCCGGAGAAGCGATCCAAGACAAATCGGCGCGAGTTTGTGCACCACCCAGTAGTGGGCGGTCAGACCTCCAGCCATCGTGGTAAGACCGACAGCCACTGTTCACCGACGGTCAGACCGTCGGCTCAGCCGGTCAGACCGCCAGCGTCTAGAACAGAGGTCCTAGACCCTATTTTGGGTACACGCGGATGTGTTCATGTAACGGCGGCAAAACCTTTGACGTCAACACACTTTTTGGTGACCCCGCTGGGGAGAATCTCTTATTAGATCTAAACTAAGACACTACCCCATGTCTACTTCCAAGATCAGCGACAAGAATGTCGTCATGGCCTCATTCAACGACGTGCCGGAAGAAGTCCGCAAGGCGTTCAAGGAACGCAAGAAGGCTCGAGGGGAGAAGGAGATGCATGAGCTTCTTGCATGCTACGTGAAAGATCGTCGTAGCTCTATCATGCAAATCAAGGAGCACATTCTTTCTTTGATCGACTACGCAAAAGAGGTGCACACAACAAAGGTATCACATCCGTCTACCTCTATTACACCCGAGGATGTCTCTGCTATGTTTTCCAAGCATATTAAACTCACTAGGAACATGGTAAGAGATGAAGTATCTAAGGGTTTGGCTAAATTTTCACAAGATTCTAAATACCAGCCCACAACTTTTGCTACTACACATCCCACATCACCTAGTCCATCGGCTACACCTAGCACATCGGTGACACAACTGCCGTATGGCATGCCATTGAACTACTTTAGCAGGTAAACACCTCCGGGCCACAAAACTGCCATGACACTTTACACGTCGGAGCCCATACCTATCTCTAGTATCCCACCAACTTCGACCATACCCAGTCAAGCTAGCATTGTGCCACCGCTTGCACCCACGGGGGCCGGCAGCAACACCTTTACCGGGGTTAGATACACTGCACCACACACACCCCCCACCGGTCATTTGAACGAGACTACCGCTAGAATATGGGAGGGTGTTGAAGCTAGGTTTAGGGATATGGGTCTTAGTCCTATTAGCCACAATATCTATCAAAAACTGTATCCGAGTATCTTCGATTCGGTTGCATATCCCGTGGGTTGGTGTGTCCCAGATTTTATTAAATTTGATGACGAGGGTTCTCACACCACATGGGAACACGTGAGTTAATATTTAGCTCAATTAGGAGAAGCAAGCTCCATTAAAGCGTTGCGTATCATTGACCAGAACTGCTTTTGGTTGGTTTTTTTCACTCCCCGCATACTCTATTTATGGATGGGAACCGCTCGAGCAGAAATTTCATGAGCACTTTTATAGCGGCACAAGTGAAGTTAAATTAGTAGATTTAACATCAGTTAGACAAACCCGCGATGAATCAATTTCAGATTATTTCAAACGATTCAAAGAAACTAAAAACTGGTGTTTTAATTTAACTATCTCTGAAAATGATCTTGTTGGCTTGGCCTTCTAAGGGATGTGTTCTTATCTTTAAAAAAATTGGAGGGTCATATTTATATTTCGCTTACGCACTTGCAACAATTTGCTTCAGTTCAAGAAAACCGAATCAAGAACACTAAAGAAAATGTTAGGCCATGACATCACGAAGTGCATGTGATTGAACATAGTTCAGATAGTTCGAGTGATGAGTCTAGTGAGGTGTTAACCGGCGAGTTCGTTTGGCCATCTAAGGCCAAATCCTTGACATGTGATGCGTTGAAGCCGACTCATAAAAAACGGTAAGACGATATTAAATATAAGTTTGATATAGTTAAATGTAATAAAATTTTCGATGTATTGCATAAGGGTGGTTACATAAAGTTTTCTCACACTTTACCGCTGCTTGAGCAGTTAAAGCGGTGAGCTTATTACAAATGGCATAACTCTTACTCTCATACTACTAACGATTGCAATGATGTCCGTCGACAAGTACAAATGTTCGTCGACAAGTACAATCGGTCATTAATGAAGGACAATTGAGCCTTAAGGAGATGCAAATTGATCGGAGTCCGTTCTCGGTCAATAAGCTAGACTTGAAGAACCCTGTTGTCCTGATTCAGCCGGAACAAGCTGATACGATAAAAGGGAAGAACGTGGTCGTCGGCAATCCAAGACCGAAAAATGACGCCGGATCGACACCATCTCGCAAGGTGGTAATAGAGAAGCTTCCCGATGGTGAAGAGACAATTACAATAACATCAGGGGCTCCACGACGGACAGCCACGAGAGGAAGGCCGAATGATCAACTTCGGCTCATGACGACGGAAAGCGGAAGCCGACTGCCGCTTACCAGGAGCAGGCGGTCAGACCGCCACCCGGTCGGTCAGATTGCCACGATCGACCCAAGCAAGCGGCACAGTGTCATGATCAGACCGCTCATAGGGCCGATCAGACCATCCAGTTGCAGGACAGAGCTCTTCGGATGATCAAGCTGTGAAGCCCGAAAGCCAGAAAATGGAATCTGAATGAAGGGAGGGACAAAAGGTCTATATTCAAGCCCACGTTCGACTATCTCTTGAACAAGTACACCAAAATCGGTCCAAAAAATTGAGCTATGAAACAGCCAAGACATCTGGTGAGACAAGAACGCCGGGAACAACCGAAGCAAGAAAAGCCCGAAGCTAAAGGGAAGAAGACTGCAGGAAAAAGGTATGACCCGAAGATTTTACAACATGCATGCTTCGTTCACACTTTTGGCCAACCTGGTGCATCTAGCTCAATAGATTTGTCGGAGAGTCAAATGCAATGGTGTCCTTCCCCGATGATGCCAACATACTCGATTTGTGATCCTTATCGACAAATCTGGGTAAATTATTCGCTAATGATGCCAATGACTTCTTGGGGTCGGGAGGCACCTCGCCAACCGATTTTTGAGAGGTTGGAGTTTCCGGTGAATGACCGAGTTGATTCGTCCTTCAGTCAACACAAAATCAAGCCAATCAAGGAAGGAAAAGTCGTGCTCAAGAGTGAGATTGAAAGAACTACTACCGATGATGTCATCCAAGTCGATACAAGCCAAGTGAAGCTCGGTGAAGAATTTAACGGACTGCTCATCATTGATGATCAGGTTGATGTGTTCATGGAAGATGTCACACCGAACCACAGAGAAGAGAAGACTGACAAGGTTGTGAATTCCAAGTATTTGCATCCAAGGTGGTGTCCTCCCGGTCTTACTCGCACCCAAAAGCGGAAGCTTCAATGACTACGGCTTGCGAAGATGCGAGAAAAGGAGCGGGAGAAGCGGCGGGATGAGCTATTCAATGAAATCAAGCCCTTAACCCTACCAAAGCAAGAATGGAAGAGAAAGGAGGCACCTTCAGGATCTACGACCGATCCAGCGACCAACGGTCAGACCATGACGCCAGACGGTCAGACCGCCCGAGCACAGGAAGCACATGGTCCGACCGAAGATCAAGTTGGTCTGATCGCCACCCCGGACAGCTGGCACACAGAGCCTGGTGGTCTGATTGCACCAGGGGGCGGTCAGACCGCGAGCCTAGGTGGTCCAACCGCTAGCTCCTGCAGCGCCTGAACCGACAACAGTGCCGATGGGACTTCTTCGCCTGCTGCCATGGAGGAGGATATCCATGATGATCTCCTGGATTACGAACCTTCTCCTGCACATGACGGTATGGAAATTCATATATGATGGAGTCACTTCGAGGTACGTGCTTGCCAAGAGCCTTGAATGGTAGATATTTGAAGAAATATTATCCAAGTGTCCGAGCTTGAGCTGTCATAACCGATGTGTTCATTAAGAATCATCACATTTTAGTTAGGTGTTCGGTTGTTTGTATGTTTTTTGGATCGTTGTAGCTCACCAAAAAATAGGGGGCATATGTTGATGACTGATTTTAGCCGACCCGACGCGACCAGGGGTTGGCAGTCTGACCGCCTGGCTCTGAAAATTTTGGAAATGTTTAGATCGAGTCTGATTTTATCTCTTAATCCCTTGTTTCGTGGAAAACATGACTCCAAGTCAGAAAAGACCACCCCAGACCTATATAATGAAGGTCTCATGGTCGATCAAGGCATCACAATCACATCTACTAAAATTTTATCAATGTAGTTATATTTTTTTATCTATTTTGCCATAATTCTCTCTTTAAACCCCCAATTCTGTTCTCTCTTCGTCCCAACTACGGTTTAAGACGTTCTAGATGATCTTGCCGACCTAAAATAACCCTTAGGCGAGCTTCTCCCGACAGGGTCCCTCTCGGAGAAACGGTCCAAGGTGAATCGGCATTAGTTCGCGCACCACCCAGTAACGGGCGTTCAGACCGTCAGCCACTGTTCACAGCCGTCAATGCCTGGAACAGAGGTCCTAGACCCTGTTTCAGGTACACGACAATGAAACCTTCGACGTTAACACGATGGTTACCTCCACTTGTCACGGCTGGAGCCCCTGCCTTGACACCTTAACTGCTCGATATATACCACCCCCTTCACTGTAATTAGGCCGCCCTTCGTTGCTGTAGTCTTTGGGCTGGTTCGCGAGTATTGCTGTAAGAGCTAGAAAAGTGTAGTATGTACTTCCTCCGTTCTGAAATCGACGTCATCCGAAACAAAAATGTAGTTTGAAACTAGAATGGGAGGGAGGGAGGAGTTGTCATCGTCTGCAAATTGGAGCTTTGAGCTGAAGGAGTCTCTTCCTGCTTGAGCTAATTGCTATGGCAGTGACGACAAATCGGCCAGTGAAACATACCTCGCTGACCACTGGCGTGTGGGCACGAACTTTCGACCGCGCGAAGCAAAGCTGCAGTTGGGTCGCCGTTGCCGGAGGATGCAGTCTCTGCACCGCGGTCGCATGGCTGCGAGCCGCAGCCACCACCAGGTGATGCCACTACTGCTGCTGCTCGTCGCCTGCTGGTGATGATCCTACCGTGTACCGTTGGCTTTTGACTAGGCAGCGTTGGCTATGCTTGCTTCCCATGAGCGACGCAGCCAACATGCGGTCGTTCACATGTCAAAACAGAAAATCGTCCACTTGCAAAACTCACATATGGCATGTTTGGTTTCGATTATAATCGGTGTTTTAGCGAGAAAACGTGAGAATCGGTGAAATACGCGTCAAACACTTCACGTTTTGCTCGATTTCACTCGCCGCGGCTTCACAAAATAGATAAACTTTATACTGAAAAGCGACAATCATAAAACACCCTCAAAATCACGGAGGACAAACATGACCATAGTCTGAAGAAGTGGTCACTCGATGGAGAGAACGTGCCAGCAACTTCAAGTGCTCCACTTTGCGCCAAATTCGTACTCCTACCCTTTTTTTAAACGGAAACAGATGGAAAACCCTGCGCCTGGGATTGCAGCCGCCTCCCCACCCCACTCGCCTCGACTGCACCCGCCGCCGCCGCCGTTCCCTGCGCCTGCGAAACCGGGGGCGGGCTGGCGGCGGCGATGGGGGAGTACGCGGCCGCGAAGACCTCGGTCTGGTGGGACATCGAGAACTGCCAGGTCCCGCGCGGCTGCGACCCGCACCGCGTCGCCCAGAACATGAGCTTTGCCCTCGCCGCCGCCGGCTACACTGGCCCCATCACCATCTCCGTCTACGGGGACACCGGCTGCGTCCCCCACCACGTGCAGCACGCCCTCTCCAGCACCGGCATCGCCCTCCACC
>VSTD030001851.1:0-12508 GCA_008808055.3 Sporobolus alterniflorus | reverse complement strand
AGGATTGAGGCAAGAAATGATGCATCTAACCACTATCCTTGAGTTTTGTTTATAATTTTATCTTAATTATGATTCTTGGATGTGCGTTAGGTTATATGAGTTGGATTGATACCCTAGTTGCATTAAGACAACTTCCCGATCTATTCTTGTAGTTCTTATGGCTAGAGATAGGTTGTTAGCTATGGCTAGGCGTAGATGTAGGTCACGGTAGATGGCTGAGTGGTTGGAAGACCACGTGGCGGTCATAGGTCCCTTAAACTCAACTTTGGTTTAGTTGGTAGAACATGGTTAAACAGGAGACCGGGCGGGGCCCTTAGGTGGAAAGTGAAGACCATCGGTTGGGAAGGTCAAGGAGTGGTTTGTTGAAAGCTGACACCTCCGAGGTTGTAGTCCCTGCCTGTGTCAGTTAAGGACCAATGGGTTGACCCCCGCAAGCAAGTATTGTATGTATCGATCGCATGCTGCTAATATGTGCCTAGTAAGCCTAGTAGCTGGATGTCAATAGAAGCTTGCCTTTTCCCCACTGCTTTATTGGTTGTTTTGGGAGAGAGGCTGGGTACGGACCAATGGATCGGTCAGCTGTCGTGCTGTGGATTATGTCGGGAGCCCTTCTTCTTGGGGGCAGTGGATCTGTTTAAATCCGTTGACAACTTCGCAAAAGGTTGCTATATGCGGACCACGTGAGATACGTATGGTCGAGGGCAATACACGGACCGAGCGTAGAAAGTGTGTGGCGTGTTGGTCGGGTTTTTTCCTGCATGGTGTACATCGATTCAAATTGCCGCAACTCTCAGATATGAGTAACCGCTTGCTTGTGGCAGTCAACACACAACAACTTAATGAACTTAACTTGCTTAATGTAATTGCTGTTATCTGACTTTAGCTTAAATTGCTTGCAACTCTGGTATGACTAGAATAGAATGCAATGTATTGGAAATGATTTGAATATAGCTGGATCATGATAGTAAGAATTTTAAATGATTTGGGTAGAGCTAAAACTTGAAAGTAAGGACTCACTCTTAGTGTGTGTTTGGCATAGTGTAGACCCTATCCTATCTCAACCTTGCATGCTAGGAGTCGGCTATTTATAGCCACATTGACGGATAAGTCTTGATGAGCTTTAGTTACTCAAGCTTTGCTTTGATGTTGTTTTACAGGTGTGTTCTCTCTCTCCCTTTCGACATGAGCCATTCTTGAGGTTGGCATCACTAGGGCAAGGTGTTCCTATCCTTGTGGGTGTGACATCACAGATGGTATCAGAGCCATTATTGGTATAATACATCGTGTACGGTCCTATTTTCAAAAATCGCGGTGAGGATACACTTAAATGTCCATATAAGGACAATAGTAGTCTTAATAGGTGGCAAGCTAACTGGGATTTACTTTCTGCATTTACTTTATGTATTTTACTATTCTATAACGACGCACCGACGACAAGATAAGAAGGTAAGTATCATCCCACCGAGTGATGTGAATCCTGAACCCATCCCCTCAAGGCGAGGTTTGCTTGAGGACAGTCCCTATCATATGGTAGGGGATGCGTGTCCATCGTGTGATGAGTCACGACCGCACACCTAGGGCGTGTGGAGACCTAGGAATATCTTGTGGTCACTTCCGCAAGATGTGAATACATTCTCATAACGTATGCAGCACTGTCAACGCAGTGTTAAATGCATGGGTGCCACATGGGGGATAAGTGGTGATGTATGCCATATGTATATGGTGCTTTTCTACAGGTACACTAACCACAATTGCGTAAGGTTGTCTCGTTAGAACTTACTACGGGGATGAGTGTGTTTTGCTACCGACTACACGTACGCCATCTATATTTGGCGAGTTTTTTCTTTTGGTGAGGAACGGATAGGACCGACATGTGTCATGAATTTGCATATGCATCTGCATGAAAAAGGTGAACTTGGAAAACTATTCAATCAACAAAAATTAAAGTCAAAATTAACTCGAAATTGATTCAAAATGGAATGATCCTGTTTTCAAAGTTATCGGTTTCAGCTAGTCATAACTTCTTCATTCAGAATTGAAACCCAGAGTTCTACCCCTCGTTAGAAAGGTTATAAAATTCTCTAGGTCCCTTGTATTCAGAGTCTTTCCAATTTCCCTTTGGAAATAGTCTTAAGGTTCAAATTGGTCCAGATAGCTGCTCTGTCTAGAAACCAGAAATTTCCAGCAACACCCCCCAACTTGCAGTGATTATAACTCCTGAACCGTTGGTCTTATGAGGGTGTGTTTATGCTTTTTGGAAAGGTATCAAAAATTTCTATCACCTTTATATTGTGCATGTCTCCAGATTCTGAACCATATTTGGTTAGCAGGGTTTTGCGAGATTGTCGTCAGTCCAAATCAGAATATGTATTCAAGGTTCTTCCACTTGTGCACTGTGTTCCAACAATCATAACTTCTTCTATGTTTATTGGATTTGAGTGTATGAGAAATGACTGGAAAGTTGAGAAAGTTAACTATGAGTTTGGTATTGGAAGTTTTCTGAGATTGTGCTTGGACTAGACTCAAAGTTTAAAACTCTCAGATTGCTCAAATCTGATTAGCCCAGAATTTTAGCAGTCCGGCTGACTTCGAAATTGCATAACTCCTAAACCGTGGATCGTATCATGGCGTGTAAATAACCGTTGGAAAGAGGAAAGAGTATGCTATAACTATTGTATTGGGCTCTTGATCATGTTCTAGACATGTCAGTTCCAGAATTGATTTTTTCTGACTGCTGCTTGCAGTCAAGTCCGATTTGTCGTCGGTGTCCAAATTTTTGTTTTTTGAGTTTTCTTGGCGGATTCAAGGATGCCCACCTGTCATGGTATTTTCACAGCATGATATGGTGTTCATCTTATATCTGTGATGGATATTTTCTCAAGATGAGTCTCATCGAGATGACTATATCCTTGGAGACTGAATCACATTGGATAACCCGAATGCCACCTTGAACTCTTCGAATCAATTTGCAAATCCTTCAGCTCCGTTGGCCCATCAAAAGGCACCAGATTGTGTCGCCCTCTCTCATTGGTTCCGCTAGGCCAATCGTTACCTGGGTGAGCTTATCCTTGACTACATTGGACCCATAGCACATCTTTGTCTCAGCAGGGCTATGTTGGACCTGCTGACTGGTCGAGGAGCTCATCCAAATTGCAACCTTATATTCAATTATGCTGGTTCGCCCAGACGCCTCTTAAGATAAAAGTTGCAAGATGGAAAGCGCATTTCTTTCTCACAATCTATGAAAAGACCCTTGTGCAACATTCGTCGGAGCGGATGGTGTATTACTCAAGGTACCCAACTGGAAAGAACGGTGTTTCCCTTGGAGTCTCGTAGCTATAACAAGTCGTATCCTAGCCCTAAAACTTACCGCTTCTCTAAGATTGATGAGCGGAAGTCTTTCCATGTTGTTTCGAATCCTTGCTTGACCTTCCTATGTAGCGCTTGCATATCGTTCACTCCCGCCCAAGTGTACTCCTTGGTTCGCATCTACCTTTGAGCCACATCGTTGTGGGTTCGCAAGTGCCTTCTTATAACCATTTTGCCCCGTTAGTGATCGTGTATCACTGATTTTGAGTAATTACCTTACGTGATGACGGTCCACATTCGAGCCATGTCATCATGATCTCACCCGTGCATTCGTGCATCCATCATGTTCAGTTATCCAAGAGAATGTCGTCTTCGAACGCACCGAGGAGTCTTTCTCCTTTCAATTGTCTGGTTGTTCTTCTTGTTACGCCGTCAATGCATCCTTCATCATTTCTTGTGCACCTCCGCCCCTTCCTTTCATAAATCTTAGGACAAGATTTCTTTTAAAGGGGAGGGCTATAACACCCCATATTACGATCCTCCTAATTATCTCCTAATTACTTTCATTAGAGGCTTAACCATGCATCAAATGCTATGGATAATCAAACTTTAATCGACATAAGAGGAATTTGATTGAATTTTGATTTAAGTCTTCAAGGGGAAGTCAAGAAATTCCAAGTTTGGCACTTCAAACTCTTTTCCAAGCATTGAGTTGGTCACTAGGTACAAACACAAGTCTCTTACCCAAGTTTCATCCAAATTTGAAAATTCCAAGAAGAAATCCGATTGAATTCTATCCAAATTCTAAACCTAGAAGCTTCTCTCATTTTTTTCATTTGAAATCCATTGAGAATCTGGAGAAGTTCATATGGAGAAAGTTGTTCCTTTCTTCACATCCTTCAAAACCATATTTTATTTCAAAATTTTTGAGCAACGGAGGGCCATTATTTGATCAAATCAATTCAAGCCAAATTTGAATTTTGTTTGAATAAATCAGAAATGTTGCTATTCCCTTCAGGCCGGCCCAGCAACCCACCGTCACCGTGGTCCATGAACCCATGCGCCCAGACTCCCTTTAGCCTCCCCTGTCCGAGCGATAGCGGTGCGCTGACCGCCGCCCGCCTCCTTCATGCCCGCGTCGTTGTCGGTGTTGGACCCCCTCCCCCACCGTGCTCACCGCCATGTCACGCTGCCAGACCCCCCTCCTCTTCTTCTCCGCGTGGCACGCCCACACCAGCCCCCGCTTCCCCTCTCTTTTTCCCTCTCTGTTTCTGCAGTGAAGCCTCTGCGTGGTTCTTTAGCCCCCCCTCAACCGCGTGACACCGGCCGAAGGGAGCCACACCGCCACCTTCTCCATGACGTGGTGTCACCATCTGTTCACCTCGCCGCCGGAGTCCACCACCGGGAGCGACGGATTCGGAGCCACCGTCTCCTCCTATCAATGGGCACCACCGCCGGTCATTTTCCCTTCTGATTCTTTCACACCTCACCACCCCACTTGCCCTCATGAGCTACAGGAGCTGCCTCCGGGACACCACCGGCCGTCAATCTCCGTCGCCACCGTCGAACGCCACTGGTTCTTCCCTAAATTGCCGCCTCACATTGCCCGGCGCTCCCCCCTTGACCCCTTTTGTCCATGCTGTCCACCTTGTTGCTGGTAGGCCGCTGAGTCGCCGCCTCCCGCTGCACCACCGTGCCGGCTACGGGCACGGTGACCGCGCCCAGTGCGCACGCGTGCCGCAAGCCACTGGAGTGGGTCACCCGACCACTCTGTAGCCGGGGGCGAGCCTGGGTGGGCCACGTTCTGCTGTGCCGAGGCCGTGGGCCAAATTAGGCTCTCTATTGTTCAGTCTTTGTCCATTGTCCAAAATTATTATTATTTATTTGAATTTCCAGTTAATTCATTTGAGATTTGAATATTCATAGAAAATACAATAAAATCCAGAAAAATATAAAATATACATTTTTGTATCCTTCTTGAGTAGATCTATGCAATCAACTTGGCCTCATCACAGTTTGCTCAATAATCCAATATATAAAATTCCAACAGTTCAAATCTTTAAGAAATTAATTATTAAAATACATGCATGTTCATACATTGAATCCTTTCATACATGTGCCCATCATGGTCAGTACCTTATACAAAATTGCTTATAATTATTTCCTACCTAGAATAATTTCTAGAATTTAAATTTTGTTCCTGCAATAAATAAATAGTAGTAAATAAAATATGGTTAGGAAAATATTAATTTTTGGTGTAGTGCTTCCTCATGCTGTATACAACTGGTTTAGATTGATATCTTGCATGTTATTAATTTTCTAAGGACTTAATGAGTAGTAAATGAATTAAAAAGACTTAGAAGTACTTTAGTAAATAGCTTTTATGAGCTAAAATAAGTAGAACACTCATGATCCTGTATCATATTGCACTTTACACCCCATGCATTGCACTATTTAATTGTGGCCATCTTTTTGCATATACGCTAGATCACGCGAAGCCAAAAATGAAAATTCAAGTGGAACAAGTCCAATGGGTGTTCGGAGATATACAAGCGTCAAGTTGCGAGGATGCTAATATTGTTTAGGATTGGGGCAAGCCCTAGTGCATCTAACCACTATCCTTGAGTTTTGTTTATAATTTTATCTTAATTATGATTCTTGGATGTGCATTAGGTTATAGGAGTTGGATTGATACCCTAGTTGCATTAAGACAACTTCATGATCTGTCCTTGTAGTTCCTATGGCTAGTCGTAAACATAGGTCACGGTAGATGGCCGAGTGGTCGAAAGACCACATGGCGATCGTAGGTTCCTTAAACTCAACTTTGGTTTAGTTGGTAGAACTTGGTTAAACTGGAGACCAGGCGGGGCCCTTAGGTGGAAAGTGGAGACCGTCGGTTGGGAAGGTCGGGGAGTGGTTTGTGGAAAGCCGGCACCTTCGATGGGTTGGCCCCCATGAGCAAGTGTTGAACGTACCGATCCCATGCTGGTGATATGGGTCGAGTAAGCCTAGTGCTAGTTGTCAACATAAGCTTGACTTTTCCCCACTGCTTCATTGGCTATTTTGGAAGAGAAGCTGGGTACGGACACACGGATCGATTAGCCGTCGTGCTGTGGATTGTGTCAGGAGCCCTTCTTCTCGAGGGCAGTGGATCTATTGATGACTTCACGAAAAGTTGCTATATGTGTACCGCGTGAGATACGTATGGTCGAGGGCCATATGCGGACCGAGCGTGGAAAGCGTATGGCGTGTTGGTTGTGCTTTCCCCTACTAGGTGTACATCTATTTGAATCGCCACAATTCTCGAATATTAGTAACTGCTTATTTGTGGTAGTCAACGCGTAGCAACTTAATGAACTTAACTTGCTTAATGTAATTGTTGTTATCTGACTTTAACTTAAATTGCTTGCAACTTTGGTATGACTAGAATAGAATGCAGTATATTGGAAATGATTTGAATATAGCTGGATCATGATAGTAAGAATTTGAAATGATTTGGATAGAGCTACAACTTGAAAGTAAGGACTCACTCTTAGCGTGAGTTTGGCATAGTATAGACCCTATCCTATCTCAACCTTGCATGGTAGGAGTCGGCTGTTTATGTCCACGTTGATGGGTAAGTCTTACTGAGCTTTAGTTGCTCAGGCTTTACCTTGCTGTTATTTTGTAGGTGTGCTCTCTCTCTGACCTTTTGGCGTGAGCCGTTCTTGAGGTCGGCATCTCTAGGGCAAGGTGTCATTCCTGATTCGTCGAGTGTTCCCACTTCTGCAAAATGTATTTATTCTCTATCTTTGGCTCAAACTCTATAATCGAATTTGAAACTTAAATGGTAATAAAGTTTAATTTTCAGAGCATTTCATATGTTTAATTCTTATATGTGATGTATTATGTATCATTACTTCGGTAATGGCACCCCGTAATGATTCTGGTTAGGACTGACCATCCTTGTTTAAGGGTGGGATGTCGCACTCTCTCTCCCCGAGCCCCTCACCTTGGTGGCAACAACGATGGCCTCAGTGAAGACCTTAGCGCTGGTGGGATTCTCCCTCTTGTGCTTCCTTCTCGCATCCCTGTCCCTGTCCTCATCCTCCTCTATGGTCTTAGCAGGTTATGGAATCCGTGCCGTCATGGGCTCGTCCATCTTTGCCATGCCTCTCGATCTCCTCATCATGCACCACTGGCACGCCCAGTGCTCACAGTCGCTGAGTCCTTTGGTTCATCCACATGTTGTGGCACCTCCGGGTCTCCTCCCGCACCACCGTTGCGTGCAGCGGCCCCGCACCTCTGGATCTCCTCCTGGACCAATGTTGTGCACAGTGCTTGCCATGGACCGCTGGCACTTTGGTTCATGCAGCAACAACGTTTGCCGCTGACTACTGGCGCGTCACCCGGTCTCCTTCTCCCGCACCAATATCTTCAGCCTGGACCGCCGGACCCACGATGGAATCCCCCCTCCTCCCTGCTCGGTTTCTCTTTTCCATTTACTAAGAAATTCGTTCGATTTTCAGTTCTTCTGTGCCTTTGATTTTTCTCACCGTTCATTTACTTTTCAGCTTCGTTCTATTGTTTATTTTTTCCCCACATTTCCCCCCGAACATTGCTTAGCCTGATGATGATCATAAGGACACGTCACAAATGTATGACTGAATATGTAAGATTGGCTTGCATTAAAACTTATTAATGTGCTGGATCTTCAACGTTTTGGATGCTAGAGTATGTTTACAATTGCTTATTCCGGTATTATCAACTCCTTTTTTTGTCCCCTCTTCTGATAATCTAGACTTGAACACGTTGTTGTGTTTTGCAACAGAAATTGAAGTCAAGATATCCTCATGCCGGTCCATTGGTCACAACTCTATGTTGGTACATTGGCCACAACTCTGATTGTTCCAGCTCTAATATATAGTAGTGATTGTTATGTTCTGTGAAACATGCTCTAGTGCCAGCATTGGGGTCTATTGTACTAGCCTATGGTTGAAATTATATAACAGTGGTGTCAAATCTAAGGGCCATTTGATAATGCGCAGTTTCTGATATTCTGATTAGAACTATCTGAGAAAAAAGATATTCTGAATAGAATTCCTTTGATGATTTTAGAATTTTTTGGTACTATGAAGATAAAAAAAGAATGTATATATATTGTTCTTTCCACCTGTTTAGTGTGTAGCAAATAAAGAAATAAAATGCTTCATTGATTTTATGATACAAGTATGTTACTTGGTACCATGTCGTATACATGAATATATAGATACTCATTCATTTGATTTAAGATAACAATGAACAATGTGAAATTTCAGATATGACTAGCAATCATCTTATGCTTCTAGAGATGTTGAAACGGTGAACTTGATTCATTATGAAAAGTGGTATATTGGAATGTAAGATCTGATTAATTTATATAAATTTGTTTTACTCAGAAAACAATCACTTTAGACATGTTACATGTCTTTGAAGTACCTGCATATTTCTACGATCACTCATTAATATGCTATTTCTTTTAAGGTTCTCTACTTGATCTACTTTTCCTTTAATCTGCTGAAAATCAAGAACTGAAAAGAAGAGAAGAAGCTGCATCTAGAGGTATACGATTTTTTTGTGTGTGTATGGATAGTGTACTTAACTTTTGCATATTTTAAATGAAACATTTTACCATGACTAATTAAGTGTGCATTTTATCATGTCTAATTAGCTATAAAGTTTTATTTTTTGAGTGTCGTTATAGCCAAATTCATCTAATACAAGTGATATTAGTATGTTCGTAAAGAATGACCATATTTGGTATTAGTACAGCTACCTCTTTTATGAATTCAAATGTTGTCGATAATCTGAATTTTTGTTGTGTATCCTTATTGTTCGATTCAGTCATGTAGTGCAATAATGAAAAGTTGATCCATATGAGGTTATCATTAGTCTCCATATAATAATTTGCCTGCTACATTCAACAGATTATATTTTATAGAGCATGTGAATAAAAATTATGTAGTTATTCTTTTACTGAGGTACATCTTCAGTTTATTTTTTGTAACCCCTTGAAAGTCCTATGTTCTCTCATCGATATCCACTATCTCCTCCACACCTTAGCCCCTTGGTTTCATCTCATGTATTTAATTCTGCATATTAAGGAGTAGTCAGGTTATGTCATTTGTCCAACTACCTCAAATCTTATATAGCACATCTAATTGTCTATCATGCAATGATATCTAAAAGAAGAATGTTGATGAAGGACGTCAAGATCGATACTTATCCTGAAAACTGTCAATGTTGCGGCGAGCTGCCAAACTTCGGATATCAGGTACAGTTGATCTTCAGTAGGAGACAATGTTCAAGTAACATGTAATTCCAAAAAATGGCATTGTAAATATCTGATGCTTGCAGATATTTTAATTATTTCAGTTTACTTAGGATTTCACATGCTACCTAATTTTGGTGCCCTGGTATTCTGTTGATTACCTTGCTATTCCATATCAAATTTCTGAAAAATGAAAATGTTTGTGTTCTTATTATGACTTTTTGTTACATGCACCAGATTTATGTAAATGTCCTCTCTAATATTCCTCTCCTTTGCCGGTCTGCTCTGCCAATGTCTGTTTCTTAGTTTCATGTATTAGAACATGGCACAACCTCAGTGATGTGTTGTAATTAGAACTTGGCTATTTTAAAAAAAATTGTTGCCACCAATCTTACACACAGCTGTCAAGTGATTCTTTTGTATGTTGTTCCTTACCTATTTCATTGACCTGAATCAGAGAAAGCATTTTGGATCTTAGTACTGTTATATTTCTTTTACCACAATCTTTGATTTATTTTTTATACTAATCTGAGTTCTATGCTCTTTTAAAATCCTGTAAAACAGTTCTAGTCATATTGTTTTGTTGCATGCTTTATTTGTTTACAATTAAGATGCGTGTCATTTTACTGCTTTTGGAATCTAGACGGGTTTTATGCTGACAAAGCCAAAGGCATCAAGTTATATAGCAGATATACAATGTGCAAACTCTATGCATATATTTAATTACGGTATTGGCTATCATTTGATGTTCACTTTATTGTATGTACCTTTTGTTACGTGACCTTAAGTGATCAATGAAGTTACTCAAAGAATTTAGCACAATCAACGTCAAAACCTTGCTACTCTGTCCTCAATGACTGTTCTTATAAAAAAACAAGGTTATGTATTACTAACTCTGCTTCATTGCCGTAGTGCACCTGAGCTCAACCAGACACCTGGATCAACTTAGATACTGCTGCAACCTAACACATCTATAACACCACATGTAAAATAAAGTCCCATATCAAATAATCAATTAGTTGTTTGAACTGGAGAATGTATCTATGTGCAGCTTACTCCAGTTGCTCAATGGGTCTACTCAACTGTCATTCTTAAGCAAATTCTTTCTATTGACCAAACCAATCAGTCTGTGAAATATCCTTGTTTACTTTTGCTAATAACAATAATTCTATAAATTGTATGCAAATAAATCTATAAATTATATGCAAATCAAAATGCGCGCGCTGGTGCGCGCCATGGACTAGTTTGATATTGCTCCATGTGGAGGTTGCCAAGTTGCGCTGGATTCAATGAATTAGCAAAGAACTCAATTGGACCATTAGCCTAGTCTCCTGTCAGAATCAGATTATATATATATCGATCCAATCCCTAATGGTGTGTCAATATATTCGTAGGGCGGCTGGACCTTTGAGGTGGAACCAGTACGTCTTACTTCACCCAATTTAAATTGTTGTCATCATTGACTTTTTGTATTATGTTTGATCATTCATCTTATTTAAAATATTAATTTAATGATAAATTAAATCATAATAAAATATATAATATTTTTTAAAACTTTTTAAATAAAACACATATGGTTAAACGTAACTAAAAAAATGACAATGATTGAAATATGAAGAGAGTAATTTTTTTGAGCCAACGGGACAAATCTTGGCTCGTCAAACTTTTTCTTTGGATATAGTCACCTGTTGATAAATTATGATGCCCCAGCTCTCTCTCATGTACATAAAGGGTTGCGTTTCAATTTTGAATAGCTTGTCAAAACATCTAGGTTTTTTCTACTACTCTGATAAGTACGAAGATTAGCTTCTCTTCCGCGAGGGAAAAAATCTATTAAAATTAATGACCTTACCGTACAATAGAAAGGTATTGAGGCGTTTTTCAAGATAGGCTAATCAATCTGAATATTCTTAAGAGATACAATTTGCATGCCAATGCTTCCACAATAAACCAAGCTCACAGTTTGATCATTGATGTACCCTTGCATCTCTCGATAGACAAAATGATCTGCTCTCTCTCAAGTAAACGAAGATTTTGGGTCAAGGCATACCAACCAGCTGTATTTTCTTCACTACTCTGAGAGCAACTCCAACAGGTTAGGCAAAATGGATTCTGAATTTCCTAATTTTAGCTAGTTTGTAAAATAAAATGCACCAAAAAATAAAGGAAATCAGAATATCTCTAAATAATTATCGATACTCTATACGGATAGTACACACACCTATCAAACTCTATATGGATAGTACACACCGAGAGCCAACCATTTCCAAACAAAAGCATGGGGGATCCTTGGCCGAAGGAGAACCCCCTCCAATCGGTTCCAAAGGTAGAGATATTCAAGGATCATGTGGATAGTAAGTCCACCTTGAATGTCCGCAACCCATGCATGTACGGTTGGAGAGGATGGTATGCTTGTTTTTCATACGGTTGGAAATAATGGCCGCAAGGTTGGGGGGCCAGTGATTCTATAGATTGTCCACTCCTGCCAGAAAAAGGCCCTAGAAGCCTTTCCTAGGAAATCACGTTGCGAAACGTTTTCCCTATTGTTTTTCTACTAGTTCCCTGGTAATTCCTTCCTAAGAAACCCGTGAATTCTACCCCCTCTTTCAAAATATAAGCATTTCTGGCACGGTAACAAATTCATAGCATCTCTAGTGTATATGAACAATTATGTGTTCAGATTAGTTGGAGATGTTATGAATCTGAAAAAAAACTGAAATACGTATATTTTGGGATGAAAAATAAAGTAACGGTGTATAGGATTTCTAAGCAAGAAGTATAACAAAAGGACTTCCAAGCAGTGTTACAAACTCGGCGGGCAGTGAAAAATCACCAATTCCGTCGCATTTTGAAAAATTCAGAAAAATTCATTGAAAACCGGAAAAATTCAGCCGAAATACAGTTGACGTG
>VSTD030001850.1:0-12509 GCA_008808055.3 Sporobolus alterniflorus | reverse complement strand
TGATCATATGTATGACAACTTGATCCTGGGCATACATACGATGAGCATCTGGTTTTGGCCTTAAAAACCGGGTGTGAAACACGCGGACCTCTAGGGATTGAAAAGAATGGGCGAAGGTAGCTCACATGCTAGTAGAGGAACTTCGGTAAGTGAAGTTCTGGGTCCATCGTCTGCCCCACAAAGGGGTTGTGGTGGGAGCTCTGTGAAAAATAAAGCTGCACAGATTTTTGCAAACGCTCCCAGAGTGATTTTGCCTTGCATGAGGCGATCATTTGTTGATAGACAATACTCACCTTCGACCGGTATGGATCAGAGCGAGTGGAAAATAATTCTAGAGTAGCTTATATGCATGGGATTTATTGTAAAACAAGAACCTGTAAGCGAAGGTGATGATTAATAAAATATTGTATTTTGTACTCGTGTATTATACTAGTTGCACATGATTAATTTTGTTGTCGTGTGTGTGCAATTCGCTTTGCCGCTTTTACACACGGTGCCTCTCTCATGCGATTTGATGTTTGGGCATCACCTTCGTGCATTTTCATTTTTGAGTGTCGTCTTCATGCAATTTCATTTGTGGCCGTCGCCTTCATACGATTTCATATTTGAGCATCGCCTTCATGCGTTTTCATGCTTGAGCATCGCCTTCATGCGATTTCATGTTTGAGCGTCGCCTTCATGCGATTTTTGTGTTACCAATGATATGTACTGTTTGTGATTTGCGATCATCAAGGTGAAAAGCGTCACCCCCGCCTTCGACCATCTGGGTGGCATGGGCAGTGCCTGCGGCATCCTGATGGTCTTGTTTGCTTTGTTGACGCGAGGGTGTTGTGTGTTTTAAGTACCTCTTTTTTATCTATTGCTTTTACTTAGCCCCTTACGTTTCAAGGGTGCCTCACTTTTCATCAGAGGTCTTTCTTCTTAGCCCCTTGCGTTTTAGGGGTGTCTCTCTTTTTATCGGAGGCCTTTTTTCTGAGCCCTTTGTATTTTAGGGGTGCCTCTTTTTTCATCGGAGGTCTATTTTCTTAGCCCCTTGCATTTTAGGGGTGCATCTTTTTTCATCTGAGGTCTATTTTCTTAGCCCCTTGCATTTTAGGGGTGTCTCTTTTTTCATCGAAGGTCTCTTTTCTTAGCCCCTTGCATTTTATGGGTGCCTCTTTTTTCATCAGAGGTCTTTTTTCTTAGCCAATGAGCGAGGGGTATGATAGCGCGCCTCTGCTCATGGCTTCGCCACTTGGCACAAACGTGTATGTCGAATATGAAGCTAACCTTGTTAGCTATTTCGACCCTGGATTCTCATAGTTTTTGGGGAACAAAGCTTTTATTGTTTCTTTAGGGTACACAGGCTCTGCCTCGTTAAAAACCTCACACCCTTACGAGCTTCCCCTATGAGGAAAATAGTACATGCCTTAAAATAAATGTGCAATGCTACTACTATTACGGAGTCTCATTTATAGTTCATGAGTCTCATTTTTTGCATTCCAAGAATGCTCCAACACTTGGCCTTGAGGATCTGATAAACAGTATGCGTCAGGCCTTGTCTTTTCTATTACTACATATGGTCCAATCCATTTGGCCTCCAGCTTGCCGGTTCTCTCGATGCGGGGGCTTCACAGAAGTACCAGGTTGGCTATGTCAAGCTCCTGCAATGTGACCTTCAAATCTCTCCATGCCCCTATGTCCTCCTGGTATTTCTATAAGTTTGAAATGGCTTTGAGCCTATCTGACCCTAGTAGGTCTTTTTTCAGCATCGCTTAGGTACGCTGGGGCCTCTATTCCAGTTCATAGGCTTTGATGTTTTACCTCTTTCTGGCATTAGCTCCGTACATTAGCCAGAATGGTGTAAAGTTTGTTACTCTGCATATTGTAGTATTATGGCTCTATACTGCTTTTGGCATGACCTTCGCCCATTTGCCTTTCTTTTCGTCCTCGAATATTTTCTTGGTTGCTTCAAATATTAGGGTGTTGCCCCTTTCTACTGCACCATTGGACTAGGGGTGATACGCCAACGTGAATGCGACCTTCATTCCAATCTACTAGCAAAAATCATTGAACATTTCACTGTCAAAGTACCTTGCATTGTCGACTGTAATGTGTCGAGGGACACTGTAGCGGTAGATAATATTCTGCTAGAAGAATTTTCTAATTGTTGTAGAGCTTACATTGTTGAGAGGCTTTGCCTCTACCCACTTCGTGATGTATTTGACTGCCACGATGGTGAAGGTGTAATTGCCCTACACTGGGGTTAGCTTGCCAATGATGTCAATGCCCCAACACTGAATGGGCCAAGACGGGGCGATTAACTACGCAAGCTATGCTAGGGCCTTCGACTTGCGAGAAAACTTTTGACAAGCTTCGCATGTGGAGAGAAGCTTCACTACATCATCGATCACTGCTGGCCAATAGATACCATGCTGGAGGACATTGACGGCTAGAGCTCTGACGCCTATGTGGCCTCTGTAAATTCCTACATGAATCTTTGAAAGTAACTCTTGACCTTCGCCTTTGCTGACACACCAGAGGAGGGGGCCTAAGACAGAAGTCTTGTACAAATCGTTGTCGACTATCTGATACTTCCTCCGTCCCCAAATGTTTGTCGTTCTTTAGTACAAAAATAAACTAAAGGGTGACAAACATTTGGGGACGGAGGGAGTATGACCTGGCTCTCTGCTGCATTGTAGTATGTTCAACGGTGTTGTCTAGCTTGTAATAATGGTGAAGATATGTCATTATTGGTGTGAGCCACTCTTCGCCCTATATCAAATTGATCACCCTAGGCTCCGTCTCAACTATCTTGATAGATGTGTCTGGTACCACTTGAAAGAATACATCAGCTGGTAAAGGTGTGTTGCGAGCTGTGGCCTTTGCCAGTTCATTAGCTTAGACATTTTTGGCTCTCTCGATGTACTCTACAGTGAAGCCTTTGAAATAGCTCAACATTGTTCTGACAAGGGCTAAATATCTTTTGAGAGTGGGTTCTCTGGTGATGCATTCCTTTTCTATCTGCCCTACCACAACTTTTGAATCTGTGTGCAATGTGCATGTTTGAACTCCAATGGCTCTTAACTTGTGAAGCCCCAACAGAATAGCTTCGTACTCTGCTATGTTATTAGTGCACTTGTTTGCCTCGATGTGAAACTACAACCTTGCTGCATAGTGCAGCTTGATCCTGGATGGAGAGACTAATATTGCTGTAGCTTCAGCTCCCGTGTTGCCCTAGGATCTGTCTTAGTAAACAAGCCATGGTGCTTCAGGTATGATTGTATCTGTTGACTGACCTGACTTTGTCCATTCTGCTATGAAATCTGTTAGGAACTGCAATTTTATCACGCTTCTCTTCTCGAACTCCACAAAGTACTTATTTCCATTGCCCACTTGCTGACTCTGTCGGAGCTGTCTCTGTTGCCAAAGCTGTCGTTCAACGGTTGATTGGTCAGAACTTTGATTGTGTGAGCCTCAAAATAATGGCAAAGCTTCCTGGAACTCATAATGACTACGTAGTAAATCTTTTCAATCCCTCGACTAATATGTAACACCCACTTTTTACAAGACTAAAATTTTGCCAACATAGATGTGCATATAGGTTGCATATCAAATTTGCCATGCATATAAAAAATCATTCCAAAAATAATCTTGCATAGGATGCATGCATGGCATGGCATATTAGATTTTTCTAAAATCCTTGAGGATCCTAAAAGAATTTAGGAAAAATCTTTACATCAAAATTCCTCCTAAATCACCTTGTACAAATTTCCAAAGACTTTGTAAATTCAAAAATCTAATTTTTATCCCGAACGGATTTTTGCAGCTTCCAGCCGAGTCGGCCCAGCAACCCCGCCGGCCTGTTCGGCCTTTCAGCCCACCTGGTTTCTTCTTCCTCCTTCCACAGCGAAGCAGGGGAGTGCCTCCGTCGCCGACTTCCGCCACCCCGGCTTCGCCCCGCCATGGAATCGCTGCCCCAAGCTCCACACTACACCACCATGGCCGTTTCCCCCCTCCTCCCTTCTTCATTCCATGGAGTAAACACCATTTAAACCTGAGCCGTTTCATCCCCATTAACACTGGCCGTTTCTCCATCTTAACCACCGGCTACCACCGCCCCCACAGCGCCTATATAAAGGGAGAGCCCCGCCATCCTCCACCACACCTCTCCCTGCTCTCCCTCTCTTCTCTCCGCGCTCAAGCACCGCCCGCACCAAGTACCACCACTGCTGCTCCTTCACCGCCATCGCCCGGTCACCACACCACCACTGACGCCCCGGTGAGGCCCGAGATGGACTCCCCGCGCACCCCTCTTCCCTTTGTGTCACCGCCGGTGAGCCATTGTGCACCGGAATGACCGCTAGGCCGAGCTCCAGCAAGCCCTTCGGCCAGCCATGGCCGCTGTCTACCATGGACTGGCACCCCTAGTAGTCCACAAATGGTGGACCGAGTCCACTGTGTTTTCCTTTTGAAAAATAAACCCACGCTGGAAAATCCCCGCTGATTTTGCAGTTTGCCCCCTGCCCTTCTATGAAATTAAGCCGCGGTCCACAAATTTTCAGGAAGACCCCCCTGATTTCCAAAAATAATTCCAGATATAGCGCTAGCCACTTTCAGAAATTCTAAATAGGTCCCTATAACTTCTTTTCGCCATATCTTTACAACTGCACCTCCGATTCTAGCGATTCTTGCACCAAAATTCTCAGAATCATTCACTCTTTTATTTCATGCATTCAGAATACATGTTTGTTACATATTGATAGATTATGTGTATGTTTCACGCTAGGTAACGATATACCAAAGCCGTTCTTTGAGGATTTCCAAGACCAAGCCTTCGAGGAGTCTCGGCTTTTCTTTGCAGATCAGCAAGGCAAGTTACGTTGAACATATTGCACCTATAATTATTTTCTCTATCTATTCTGTAGAATTAGAACTGTATGATAGAAAGGTCTATTTGTGCACCTATATTAGGGTTGACTAGAATTGAATTATTGCTCCTTAGAATTGCTTAGCCTAGCATATCCTGGTTTGGGTAGTGGTTATGTACATCAATTATGCTTATGCCACCCTATCATTATTATGGTTATTTGATCTTATTAGTGTGGAGAATATGATTTGGGGTGACAGGATTGGAACTTGTTAGTGTGATGCCGATGGTTCAAGGCTGTTGTCTGGTTCGATGTTGGAAGCATGTGGTTAGTTATCATACCCAAATGTATGGACCGGTTCATAGAGTGACCACCCATGAAAATAGTACAACCATGAGCCTCTATGGGTATGGCTTGGCATAGTATGTGGTAGAGTCTAGTCTTGGCATACCAACCGGCTATGTGGGGAAGCTACGATGGCAGAACTGATGGGATGTTCGGTGAAGCTACGATGGCTGAACCGTGGGATGGTGTGGATATAGCTACGACGGTTGAAGCCCATAAGGCACAAGAGGGGGCTTCTGGGTCGGTGTGTTGCTCACACTGGCGGTGAAACCTTAGTGGGTACGTTACAAGCTAGATAAAACCATTGAACAACCTTGTAGTGATTTCCTAGCACACACCTCAGAAGTGTGTAAGAGTGCTCATCGGTACAATGAGTATTCGGTTATCCAAGGATAATCATGACTCATGGGGAATGTGTGCAACCTCTACAGAGTGTAAATCTGTTATGACAGTCGTGCTCACAGTCAAGAGCGACATGGACCCTCACATGATTAGTGGGAACCTGAGATGGGTTTTGGTTAAGTCCTTGGTTGGGTTGTGTCGAAGTGGGTTTATTTATGTTGTTGGTCGGTCACGATGAGACTCCGTGATGCGATCGAGGTGGTTACCTTTGAGGAGATGGACTTGTTACTTTGCTTACTGGATTGATTAAGGCATAGACTATCACCACTACTTTCTGCATGACAACCTAGAGTCTAGCCTTCCTTGTTATTAGCTTCATGTCATAATTGTTCTCTACACTTGCAGAGTAGCTACCATAAGTCTACACAAACTTGCCTGTATCGTTGTTTAGATGGATTCAAGGATTGGAATTAGGAATTTCAACAGAATCTTGAAGATGAATGTTAGGCGGGCCTCTCCATCGGTCAGCGTCTGTGAAGGCCTCTCCATCAGTCAGCATCTATTATTATGTTGTTACTATATGTGTGATTTGAACATCCTGGCACACGTGTAGAGGCTTCGATTCCGCCTTCTCGGACCGGGGTATGACAAGCCATGTTAGAGCCATGTTGACCATAGGATGTCAGCCTAGCTAGACCAGACTCTATTAAGGACATTTATATTACAAACTATTTGCCAAAATTATTATCTCACTCTTACCCTAATTTTTGAAGATTCTTTAAAATGTTGTTATCTCACACTCTTCTTTTATCTAAATGATAGATGGCTCATACTCACCGCGTGCAAGAGCACCGGTCATCCGCCCATTGGTCAGCTGGCACCTCAGAATGTGCCACAGCCGTAGGAGCCACAACACGATGCACCACAACACAAATCTTAGGAGGAGGAGCCTTTTGAGAAAGAGCTGGTGGTACTTGAGAGCCCAGTAGTCTAGGGCTCACCTGCTAAGGAGTAGCAACAGGAGAAGGACCATGACGTCAACATAGAAGACAAGGCCCATGAGGAGTACTCTCCCCTAAGAGACACAGAGGCCGAGAAGATGTACTGAGGTGCCAACAAGGTGAAGTCCTTTGGGATTGAAGCTCCGATCCTCATTGACAGGCTTTAGGCTCTGCTGGTACACTTGGGCATCACCACCGCCCCCAGGTACAAGATCAAGGAAGTCCTGCGTCCAAGACGGGTGGAGTTCAAGACCATCACAGAGATCTTCCTTAGGTCCAGGGTCCTCTTTAGGCACCAGGGTCCAGCTTTCACAGCATCTCGCAGCGACGCTGTGGTTGACGCTGCCAGGCAGGCCATCACTTCGTGGGTCCATAGCAACAAGAGTAGGTTGCAGAACTCCATCCACCTCCTCCTTCCTTATCAGAAGAAGGATCAGCTCAAGGTCTCTAGGGTGAAGAAGGATGTCCCTAGGATGAAGATGGTGCACTACCAGGACATGACAGTAGAGTTGAGCACCCGCTTGCTGGCTGCTCAGCACGAGATTGAGACCCTCCACATCCAGCTGTGGAACTCAAATGCCACCATACGGGGTTATATGAGGATGGTAGATGGTCAAGCCAGTGACCTCTATGCATCTGACACAGACACCTGGTCACCCACTTCCACGATCCGGGGTTCAGGCATGGAGCCCCCAGTGGACAGTCACTCCCCCTCCGGATCCTGTACTCGCTAGGAGCCACCCGAGTCATGTTGAGAGTCATTAGATGCGTCGTGTTTGATGTTTTGTTTTCATGCTTGTGAGTGTTGATGTGAGTCATGGGATCACTCTGGCACCTTGTCCATGACCTCGTCTTTTAATAAAGATAAATAAAAATCACAGCATAAAGTTTGGGGTTTCGATTCAATTCTAAAATACTTATATAAAAAATATCTTAGATGTTGAACACGAGGAAAAACCACTGCAATTATCAAGCCAGCAACACCCAGACCAACAATGCCAATAATAACCCATAGATGGAGCAACTCCTGGCTACCCAGAACCAGCTGATGCAAGCAGTGCTTCAGACACTCAATCAACTGCAGCCGAACCAGCAGTCTCACCAGTAACAACCATTACCACCACCTCAGTCTAGGCTTGGGGAATTCTTAAGGACTCACCCTACCACTTTCTCGCAAGTTAAGGACCCAATGGAAGCTGAAGATTGGCTGAAATTGATTGAAAAGAAGCTGGAGATTGCACAATGCACTGATCAGGAGAGAGTACTATTCACAACGCATCAACTATTTGGAGCTGCTGCTGATTGGTGGGAGACATACCGCAACTCTCACCAGAATGTTGGTGCTATCACCTGTAATGAATTCAAAGCTAGGTTCACTACTCATTATGTACCACGTGGTACACTCAAGTTGAAGAAGAAGGAATTCTCTGAAGTACGACAAGGCAAAATGACTGTGAATGAGTATCTCAACTGATGTACTCAACTCTCAAGGTATGCACCAGATGATGTTAATACCGATGAGAAGAAACAGGATGCATTCTTGAATGGGCTCAATGATGAGATTCAGTTTCAACTCAACACTGGTTACAGAGATTTCCAGAGGATGGTTGACAGGGCCATCATTATAGAAAACAAGCTTAAAGAAATGGAGAAGAATGGCAAGAGAAAAATGTCATTCCCTAGACAATCTTCAGGAAGCAACAACACCAGGCCTCGCTTGCCTCAACCAAGACCTTTGTTCAGAGGCTCGAACATGGTTCGCCCGCCATTGCATGGTCAGCGTCCTACATTCTAGATGCAGCGACCAAACTTTCAAGCACAACGCCCAAACTTTCAGGTGCAGAAGCCTTAGCAGCAAGCACCTTAACCCAATGTGTAGCAACTGTCTCGCCAGTACATGCAGCATGGCCCCCGCCCTAATGCGCCAACCTCACAAAATGCACCAGCTCAAGGAAGCCGTAATCATGGAGCTTGTTTCAAGTGTTATTTGACTGGCCATTTTGCATGGCAGTGACCAACTAGACCTGCAGCTCCTGGAGCAAGAAATCAAGCAAAGCCACAAGGGTAGTAGAATTTCCTGTATGGCAAGGTCAACCGTATGACAAGTGATGAAGCTTAGCAAGCCCAAGATGTAGTACTGGTATATTTCTCACAAGTTCATCTCATTCATTCATATCATCGAGCTTTGTGGCAAAACATATTCTGCCAATAGCAACCATGAAACATACAATGCTTGTTAGCTCACCTGGAGGTGAAATGAGGACAAAGCATATATGTCCAGCAGTTAGTATTACCATAAGGGGGTAGAATTTCCACCGAACCTCATACTTTTAGACTCCACGGGTATATACATCATACTTGATTGGTTAAGCAAGTATAATGGAGTTATCCAGTGCACCAAAAAGGCAGTGAGATTGACCAAGAAAGATGGAACCACAGTCAAGTTTGTGGCCACGGTAGAGTCAGATCAGGGCAGTGTGCTTAACTAGACAAAGGTGACAGCTTTGGAAGAAATCAGAGTAGTTCGAGAATACCCGAATGTATTTCCAGAAGAATTGCCAGGTATGCCACCGGATCGTGACATATAGTTCCTTATTGAGTTGTTACCTGGAACACCACCTATTTCTAAGAGGCCATATTGGATGCTCGTGAATGAGTTAGTAGAACTCAAGAAGCAAATAGCTGAGCTACAGGCTAAGGGATTCATATGACCTAGCTCATCACCTTGGGGAGCACCCATGCTATTTGTGGAGAAGAAGGATGGAACTCAATGGATGTGTGTTGTTTATTGATCATTGAATGAGGTCACTATTAAGAATAAGTATCCCATTCTCCAGATTGAAGATTTGTTTGACCAGATGAAGGGAGTGAGTGTATTCTCGAAGATTGATCTAAGATCAGGATACCATCAGTTGAAAATCTAGGAGTCAGATATTACAAAAACTGCATTTCACACCCGGTATGGATTATATGAATATACTGTGATGTCCTTTGGTCTTACCAATGCACCAGCCTATTTCATGTATCTCATGAATAAGGTGTTTATGGAATACTTGGATAAATTTATGGTAGTCTTCATTGATGACATTCTCATATTCTCTAAGACAGAAGAAGACCATGAGAAGCATCTAAGATTGGTATTGGAGAAACTCAGATCAAACCAGTTGTGCACCAAATTCAATAAGTGTAAATTTTGGTTAATTGAAGTCACTTTCTTTGGACATGTTATCATTGCTGGAGGAGTCTCAGTTAATCTAGGTAAAGTAAAGGATATGCTGAATTGGATGTCACCTACGACTGCTTTAGAACTTTGAAGTTTTCTGGGATTAGCAGGATACTACCATCGATTTATAAAGGATTTCTCTAAAATTGCCAAGCCAATGATGAAGCTACTTGAGAAGAACAAGGCTTTTGAATGGACAGCAGAATGCCAAGCTAATTTTGAAGAGCTAAGGAAATGTCTTACTTCAGCACCCGTGTTGGTTCTACCAGATTTGACCAAGAAGTTCGACATATATTGTGATGCTTCACGTCGAGGATTGAGATGTGTATTGATGCAAGAAGGACAAGTGGTGTGTTATGCATCCTGGCAGCTAAGGAAACATGAAGAAAATTACCCTACACATGATCTTGAGCTTGCCACTGTGGTGCATGCTCTTAAGATTTGGAGGCACTATCTCATTGGACATCGCTATGAGATCTACAGTGACCACAAGAGTCTCAAATACATATTCACTAAGAATGACTTGAATTTGCAACAACATCGATGGTTAGAGTTAATCAAAGATTATGATCTTGGAATTAACTACCGTCCAGGAAAAGCTAATGTGGTAGCAGATGCACTAAGTCGCAAGAGGTATTGTAATACAACTTTTGCCAGAAGAATGCAACCCGAATTGCAAAGAGAAATCGAATATCCCAATCAAGGAATGGTGAATGAAGCTAAAGTAACAATGGAAGTTGAGCTGACTCTAGAAGCAGGAATCCGAGAAGGTCAATTAGAAGATGCAAAATTGAAGGAGATACGATAGTTATTTTGGGATAACAAGACCAGTGACTTCTCAGAAGATGGCCAAGGTACCTTGTGGTTAGGCAAATAGATATGTATTCCTAACCTGAAGCACATCAAGGAGTTAATTCTTAGAGAAGCTCATGACTCAGCCTACTCCATCCAACCCGGTAGTACCAAGATGTACAAAGATTTAAATACCTAACATTGGTGGTACGGTATGAAGAGTGCCCTATGCGACACTTGCCAGAGAGTAAAGGCAGAACACCAGAGACCAGTCAGATTACTGCAACCTCTGATGATCCTAGAATGGAAATGGGAAGAAATCAGAATGGATTTCATAGTTGGATTGCCTCGTACCCAAGTTGGATATGATTCGATATGGGTTATAGTGGATCGCTTAACAAAGGTTGCCCACTTCATCCTAGTAAAGACAACCTATTTTGGTGCTAAACTTGTGGTGCTTTACATGTCAAGAATCATGTGCTTACATGGGAAAACCAAAGAAGATCATGTCAGATAGAGGTTCCCAGTTCACATCCAAATTTTGGGAGAAGCTTCATGAGTCTATGGATACCAAGCTAAATTTTAGTTCAGCATATCATCCACAGACTGATGGACAAATAGAAAGGACTAATCAAATCTTAGATGATATGTTGAGGGCATGTGCATTGAAGGATGGAAAAAATTGGGATAAGAGCCTACCATAAGTAGAATTTTCATATAACAATAGTTATCAAGCTAGTACCGAGATGGCACCTTTTGAGGCTCTATATGGACAACAGTGTAGGACACCGTTGTTCTAGAGTTAGACTGGAAAAAGTCAGGTATTTGGACTAGAGGTACTAAAGGATGCCAAGGAACATGTCCAGATGATTAGAGAGAACCTAAAGGTTGCTCAGTCGCGACAGAAGAGCTATGTAGATAAAAGAAGAAGGGATCTTTCATTTGAAGTTGGTGATTTCATATACCTTAAGGTTTCCCCTATGAGGGGCACCCGAAGGTTCAAGGTCAAGGCAAAGCTAGCTCCAAGATACGTTGGTCCATTAAAGATCCTTAGCTGCAAAGGAGAAGTCGCTTATCAACTGGAGTTACCACCTCAACCGTTAGACGTAAACGATGTATTTCATATGTCGCAGCTCAAGAAATGTTTGTGAGTCCCCGAGGAGCAACTACACATGGAAGAGCTTGACTTGGGAGGTGATCTAACATACAGTGAGAGGCCGATTAAGATTTTGGATACGGTAGAGTGAGTGACTCGTAATAAGGTTATTAAAATGTGCAAAGTTCAGTGGAGTCACCACACGGAGGATGAAGCTACCTAGGAGAACGAAGAAGAGCCCAGAACAGATTATGCTGAATTATTCCTGAGCGCTTCCTGAATCTCGAGGATGAGATTCCTCTAAGGGGGTAAGATTTGTAACACCCACTTTTTACAAGAATAAAATTTTGCCAACATAGAAGTGCACATATGTTGCATATCAAATTTGCCATGCATATAAAAATCCCTCCAAAAATAATCTTGCATAGGATGCATTGCATGACATGGTATATTATATTTTTCTAAAATCCTTGAGGATCCTAGAAGAATTTAGGAAAAAACCCCACATCACAATTCTTCCTAAATCTCCTTGTACAAATTTCGAAAGCCTTTGTAAATTAAAAAATCTAATTTTTATTCCGAAAGGACTTTTTTCAGTTTCCGGCCCAGTAGGCCCAACAACCATATGGGCCTGTTCAGCCTTTTGGTCCACTCGGCCTCTTCTTCCTCCTTCCACACTAAAGTAGGGGAGCACCTCCGCCGCCTTCCAGCGCCGCCCCGGCTTCGCCCCGCCATGGAATGGTTGCACCGAGCTCCGCACTGCATCCCACAGCTGTTTCTCCCTCCTCCCCTCTTCATTCCGTGGGGTGAACACCATTTAAACGTGAGCCGTTTCATCCCCATTAACGCTAGCCATTTCT
>VSTD030001849.1:0-12510 GCA_008808055.3 Sporobolus alterniflorus | reverse complement strand
GAGGCGGAGGCGGCGGGAAGCTCAACTACGACCCGCTCAGCTACGCGCTCAACTTCGACGAGGGCCACCACGGCGGCGGCAGCCCCGAGGGCGGCGAGTACAGGGGCTACCGCGACTTCTCCGCGCGCTTCGTCGCGCCCCCCGCCTCCGCCAAGGCGTCCATGGATCTCGGCTGCCGCGACGCCCCGCCGCTCTTCCACCACCCAATGCAGAACTCCCCGCGCACGCCTCGGACATCCGCCGCCACGTTGCGAAGCTGACGGCAGGAGGCGGTGCAACCGTCGGCAGTCTGTCATTAATGGGGCGGCGGAGGCGATAAGGCAGGACGTCCCTTTCGTGCTCTTGGGCCGGTTCGTGCTTGTGGGTAGGATTTTTTAATTATTTTTCTTGCCTTTTTGTTTGCCTTGTCTTGATGTATAAACAATGTTATATCGTCCAAATCGTTACATAGTCAATAGAAATTGTTGTTCATTCTTGCTATGTGGAAAAGATGAGGCAAGTACATTCCATGGTTTTATACGAACCGCTCTTGTGTGATGGTGCCAGGTGATGCATTCCATTAGCTTTGGTGCCCTCTTGTACCGCGTGGGCACACACTACCTGGAACGCACCAAATTTACCTGAATCTTGTGTGAAACTGACTGAAATTCCAATAAAATTTCTCCAGTAGCCGACATATTCGCTGGCGCTGGGTAGCACAGCAGCAGTCGTTTGGCTCTCTCTGATGATTGACACCCTCGCGATGAGTTCAGAGTTTTTGAGACCCTTGTGATGAGTTCAGAGTTTTGGCGTTGCCGACACGGTTCGTGCAATCACACCTCCATGCCACGAGCTCATGATCCCTTCCCGATCTGCATCATTCCCACACCATGACAAGAATCTCGAGATGACTCACGTCTTAATCTTTTTCCATTATCAGTTCGTCGATCTCTGCTGCATGCCCGGCAAGTGCCGACCTCGCCGCGTGCCCGTTAGGCCATTGGGTTGGCCGCTGTGTTTGCTCTAAAATAAACCGAGAAGTAACGCATGTTCACGTGATACGGGGCCCACAGCTAGTGCCGTCAACTAATCTTTTCGTATTTAAATTATTGTCATTGAGTTAATTTTTTAAGTTAAGTTTGACCATGTGTCTTATTAAAAAATTATCATATATTTTTTTATTTGATTTATCACTAAAGAAATTTTAAATATTACTTATAATTTTATATATTAGAATTAATATTTTAAATAAGATGAATGATCAAATATAACATAAAAAGTGAATAAAGATAATAATTTAAATAAACTGATTTTGGTTCTTACTATTAGGACTTCACAACAGTCTACATCGGCATTGGGGCCATGTAGGACATTTTCGGTGCCATGTTTCATGTTTGCATATGGACTGTGAGGTCTTTTTTGCATTGGGGTACACTTGTATTAAAGAAGAAGAGAGTTTTACAAGAGAGTGACGCCCTCAACACAACCTGGAACACCTGAGATTTATTCTCCCAACAAGGGTGACCTGTCAATGAGCTTGGCATGACACCAGAGCTCAACCAGACTACCAGCTCTAACACTACGTACCTCTGTTAAATGCTCGACTGTTGCGCTGCACCCACACACACCAAGTGGAAAGGGCGAACAGAGAATCAAGCGCCTTCCAGCGAGCTTTGGACACCCTCTTCCAAGTGGTGAGCCACCAACCGACCAGCGTGTCATGCGACGAAGGAGGTAGCTACTGCCAGCCGCGCCGCCGCAAGATCTTGAACCATACTTCTCAGCTATAGACACATCCTACTAGCAGGTGATTGATGATTTTGTCAGCTTGAGCACAGAAAGCACAGGGGCCATTGTTCCTCAGGCCATGCCGCTGCACCCGTTCAAGGTCCAGCACCTACGAAGGATGGCCATCCATAAGAAGTTGCACTTGCACGATGCTCATACCTTCCATACTTCCTTCGCGCCCAGGACCAAGGCTTGGTCATGGAACATGGCAACGTACGCAGAACTTGCTGAATACTGCCCCAAGGAACTCCAACTTCAGACCAGACGGTCTGGCTCGCCTGGGTTCAGATTGATATTCTCCACCCTGCGACCAACGTCCAAGTATTGCATGATGACTGCTACAGTCCATGCACATGTGATGCCTGAGATCCAAGTGTCTTCTTGGAGAGCCAAGAACACCGTTATGCGGTCACACTGACGACCGAACACTGCTACAACCAGTTCAGGGGTGACGTCCGCGATGTTGCGGCCATACAGCTAGGAGTCTGTCCAGAAGCGCGCAGAGTGTCCATCTCTGAGAATGTAAAATGTGGAAGCCTTGAAGAGGTCATCAACACTGAACAGATTACAAGGATTAGAATATCATTAACTCAATGATTGGTGGGTGGTTGAAGGAGCAACGCAACTGAAGAATCGAATGCGAGACAAGTAATATTCCCTGACATGTTGTTAACATCAGACCAATACAGGCCCCTTACTTCATTTTCCGGAGCATTAGTGTCTGAAACGGGAGTGACATTAGTCTGCTCCATGTGATTGTTCAATGACAGTCGATTTAAAAGTAGAAGCTGAGATGATCAGTTCATATGGAATCAGTGTTTCTCGAGGCATAGTTTGAAACTTGGCAGCAAAAGAAGAGCTCACTTCCAGTGCCCCTTGCCAATTTTTTCCACTACATAATCTGTGAGTCGTTACATGTCAAAACACGTGGCATAAAAATATGCTATGAGAACCACCCAACAAAGGCTTTTCTGATATATGCCATCCCGAACAAGCATTACGAGCGGTAAAGCTCCACGGTGGAGCATGGGAAATATTTCGATGCAAAACCTAAGAAAGGTATTTCGTACACATAGATTATGTATATTGAGAGGTGGACCTTATCAACGAATGGTTTGGCGTACTGGTGATTGCAATTCAATCAATATTTGGTCTGACCCGTGGTTACCGAGGGGTGAAATAAGAAGGCCCGCTACACCTAGAAATGGCTGTGTTCACAAAGGTGGTGGACATGATTAACCCATTCACAAACACGTGAGATTCCTTCTGTGATGAAGATGCTCAGTTGATCCTAGCAATTGCCCCTCTGCAGGAAAATCAAAGAGACTTCATTACATGACATGTAGACTCAAAAGCCATTTTCTCTATCAAAACAACATCTGCGGTTGGGGTTCTAGTATGTGATAAATTAAACCACATGGATCAATCCACATCAGGCGGGGCAAACAATCCAACAATATGGAGCAAAATTTGAGGCTTGCAGGTAATAAACAAGATAAGATGTTTCTATAGAGGTTCACTCAGCCTTCCAATCCGGACAAAACTAGCAAGAAAAGGTGTTAAACAAGTGGACACCTGATGCCCAGTATGCTTCCACTTTGATGAGGATTGTGGACACCTTATTTTTAAGTGCAAACTAGTCAAAGAGCTATGTGAAGGACTAGGAATACGGCCAGACGGGGTGAATAGAAGCCAATTAAAATTCTCTGAGAGAATTTGAGCTATATATCAAAATGTACTCAACGCACCTCTCTTCTAGTACAGCTAATGACACATAGTTATAGAAAAGATATTGATCATCGAAAACATGTTAGGAACTAGAATCACAGCTAGGTGCAGGCAAAACATGAGTAAGACTACTATTAACCAAAATCAGATAAACAAAATTGACTCACTGTCTTTCATACATTTCATCAAACACCTGAGAAATCATCGTGAGAGAACCTAAGACTTTGAAGCAGAAACAAAATCAGGAACGTTGCAGCTGCTGATCCTGTGACGACTGAGATCTGGGCGCCAAAGCTGCTGCCAGAACAGGACGAGAGCAAGAAATCCAATCAACGGGGCAGTACTGACGGCGGAAACGGGATTCACCCGAAGAAACCAAAACAGAAAAATCTTGAGGCAATAGAGGTCTTGACCGGCACGAGGACTGGCAACTCAACTCCAGAACGAAAATACGGTGGCAGACAACCAGGCCGAGCAGGCCCGGCAATGAAAAATGGAGCCGGAACTCACGGCACGCTTGACCGGGAATCAAAGCAGAAAGCGGAGCGCAGAAACAAGATCAGGAAAAATCCTATCCTGGGTGCGAGAACCAAAATACGAGCAGAAAAACAAAGATCCGACCCGGCGCCTGGCTGCACCGTGACGCCAAAATGAATCCACGAGGCCAGCTGCAAAATCGAGACACGGTAGAGGCACACAGAAAAAGTCACCATTGGCACGGTGGAATCAGGATCTGAGCAGAAAAATCGTGACCGGCCGGCAGCCCAAAACTGGAGCGGAGGAAACGCGAGCGTGGAATCAGCTCTGCAGCGGGAACTGGGACGACCAAATGCGACCTTGACGTGGAACGAAGACCAAGGCTGCAGCAGAAAACTCGCGCACTAAGAACGGGCCACAACAGACATTTTGAGACCGGCAAAAAAAAAACCTGTAGCGTAGAAGGATGCGAGCGGGAATCTGAAGAAGTCAATGCAAACAAGATTACAATTCACCGAGCTCGTCGTCTTTCCTCCCTCGTTTAATTATTAAAATAAAAATTTATTCTTTACTCACTCTCTAAAATCTCAAAAATTAAAATGAAGTTAGAAGAAGTGATAAGGAGCATCATTCCTCTAGCGTTCTTTTTATAAATTAAGCAAAAGACTAAATTATCCCTAGCGCATAATATACTAAAAACAACAATTTTGGGTACAAGGCTCCGACACGGCCCATTCCATCGACTCATCCGTCTTCAGCTTCCACTCAACAAAACCTCCGTGATGATGTCACGTGTACCACCCGTCGTCGCTCATCCGTCAGTCTTAAAGCCAGACTGAAAAACCGTAGCATAACTTGTTTTCAAATGAAGCAAACCACCAGATCTTGACGTGTGCCCCACGTTGAATCATCCTCCTATCAATTTTGTTGCGCAACCGAAAAACCGTAGCCTGCTTGGTTTTGATGCCCAAATCAAGAAACCGTCGCAGTGATTTTAATGTCCAAATCACCAAACCGGAGCTTTCAGTTTTGAGGCCAAAACTGTAAAACCCTCGACCTTAATTTTGAGGCTCAACAAAAAAACTCACGCTCCTCATCTCTATCTCTATGTGCACAGTATAGACCGCATACGATGTCACCCGACCTTTTGATCGTTCGGCCACCGAGTATCCGTCTTGTGCTTGACTATCCCCGGTCTTTTGCACCAGGTCTTCTACTCATGCTTAGATTCTTGTCGCTACCCACTATGTCGCACCTGTCACCTACACACCACGAGACAGGTAAACGCGATTCTCCATACGAACAAAGATAAAGATAAAACTATCGAAATATCCTAGATTCAAATTCAAACTTCGGCATATCAATGACTCATCACAATCAAATCATCGAACTGACCACTTGATTTCTCACTATGGAAACTCCTTGATCTTGAGGAACTAAGGCAAAATCTGGTTGGGAAGAATTCTGCCTTTGAGGCCACTTCATACATTCTAGCACAACAAGGTGAATTTAGAACTCAGACTATTGTTCTTATGTGTTATTGGTGGTCAGCTAGGAACAAGGCATGACAACTAAGCTTCACACCAGCATGCTATACTATACCACTGAAATAAGGAAGCTTGTAGCAGAAGACACACACAAGAATGTCGAAAGGAATATGCATTGTTCGTGGTCACCACTGATGGAGCATACATACAAGATCAACTGTGATGAGGCTTTTGTGAAGGAGACTCGAAAGGGTGGTTGAGGTTGTATTATCAGGGACCACCATAGCGAATTCCTAGCAGGAAGAGCTAACCATTTTTGGCATATCTCAAGCGCACTACAGGCAGAGGCATTTGCATGTTTGAAGGGGCTGGAGTTAGCTGCAAGGCTCAGGATGTAACATGTGATCCTAGAGACTGACACCACAAACCTGGTCAAGGGACTAACAAGAGTCTCCTTTGGTAGATTGGAGAATGGCACAACGTTACAATTTTTATTATTGTAGGATTTTGCTTTGTCCCCGATCTTGTAACTCTGTTGGCGACTGCCTAGCTGTCTTTGGCATGAACTCAGGTGATGACGGTTATAGTGTGTGGCTGGATCGTGCACCAGAATTTGTAATCCCCTTTGTCTCTAGCGACTTGCCTAGAGTGGGTCACTAATGGAATTTAGCATTCCTCTAAAAAAATCTGCGGTGGAACCAAACCGGCGAGGGTTTGATCCCCCGTCTCGCACACCCCTGTGGTGGCCTCCAATGAAGACCCGGTATGGGGGATGCTACTCGAAAATTTATAATTGTATGTTCACTCCACTATGGCATTATCTCATGATAAGGCGGACTCCAACAACAAAATGCAATTTGGAGACACAAAAGCTATTGTGCATCGCTACATTTACGGTGGTCATCTCCAACAATGAAGTGCATTGGCGAAATGCATCCTGGGCAACGATTCATTCCTGTGAGATCGAGAGAGAGCGGGATGGGCGACGGCTCCAACCTGACGGTGGCAAACAATCGCGGACGGAGTCCACGCGGTCGGCGGTGGAGTCTGATGGGTGGGCGGCATCCCCATCGACGGCTCACCACACCGTGTTTTCCCTTCAGAGTTTTCCTCCATGTTGAAGTCTTCTCCTCGAATCAATCAACCAGCCATCTGGATGCGTTCGCACCGTCTCCGACCAAGCCACGTCGCCGCCGCCCGCTGATCTGCAGCCTGCATGCATTGAGGAAGACGTCGAGGCAGAGCGTGCAGCCACACGTGGCAATTTTTAGCTCGCCTCTCTCGTCCGATGCAAAAAAGCATAGCCCATTTGTCTCACCTATTCGAGAGTTTTTTTATGCACAGTGACCCCTAGTGCAGTTTTTTACATATGCATGGTGTTGTTGAAGTTAGTCTAATGCTTTTTTTTGGAATAGGGGTTTTATTTCATTCAGTAAATGAAAGGGTCTCGTCCTCTGTAGGTCTCACACTTGACTGAATTATTACATAAAAGGCACATGCGAGACTCTGTCACGTTTATGTGCGACAATCTGAAACAAGACATAACAATGTAGCAAAATAGATGCTTATCGAAAGCTTAATCTATTAGTAAATCACCACCCATGTCTGGCGAAGATCTCCATTGTTATTGTCTTGATGATACGACATCCAATTTGTTGCATCTTCTTATTTGATTCTTTTTGGAAATTTACCTAAGTTCTTGTCCAGTGTGTGCCCCCTGAAAATCACTTGCATAGAAGAAGATATTGCTACTTTGTTAAACATCACATCATTACGGCTTAACCATATTGCCCACAACATGGCGCCTATGCAAACAAGAAAAATCTGCCTGTTGCTTGAACTCATGTCATACACCCATGCTCCGAACATACGTCTAATATTCTTGGGAGGTGCTAATCCAGAGGCTAAATATACTACTCTCCATACGAATTTAGCGAGAGCACATTCAAAAAAGAGATGTTGTATGGTTTCATAATTGCTATAAAAATTACACATCTCATTTCCATAGCAATTTCTCTTAACTAAATTATCTTTGGTGAGTATTGCCTCTCTATATAGTAGCCATAAGAAAGCCTTAATTTTTAACGGTATCTTAATCTTCCAAAGATAGCTATTATGTGGCACAATGTCTGAGTCTAATAGTGCTTGATACATTGAACTAACAGAGAATTTTCCATCATGTTTAAGTGACCATCGAAAGATGTCTGTACGTTCTCTTAAATGTATATTCACTAATCTCAGCACTAAGTTATTCCATGAGTATAAATTTTCAGTCACCATGCTTCTTCTAAAAGATATGTTCAGTGGCTGAGTACTGAAGATCTCGGCTACTGATGCATTCTTCCTTCTTACTATATTATATAAGTTTAGATAGTCATCTCTTAATGCATTAGCACCTAGCCATTTGTCTTCCTAAAATCTAATTTGTTTCCCATCCTGTAATTTGAATGAGCACAAACTTAGGAACTGATCTTTGATGTTCATTAATCCACTCCAAAATTGTGAGTCCCTGGGTTTTCTACTCACTTGCGCTATTGATTTTCCTCCCAAGTATTTATTTCTCAAAAACCGTTGCCTTGCACCATCCGTATTTATCAGATTAAAAAACCATTTACTAAGGAGGCACCTATTATGTATTTCCAAATCCAACACTCCCAGACCCCCTCATCCTTGGGTCTACAGATAATCTTCCATTTAGCTAGCCTATATTTCTTCTTATGATTATCGCATTGCCAAAAACCCTCAATCTATAAAAGTCTAATTTTTGTAGCATGCCTTTTGGAACCTCATAGAACGAAAGCATAAACATGGCAAGGCTACTAAGAACAGAATTTAGTAAGATTAAACGGCCTCCATATGACAACATCTTTCCCTTCCAGCAACTCAACTTTTTCTCAAACTTCTCTTCTATTATTTTCCAATCGGCATTAGTTATTCTCTTATGGTGCATTGGAATCCCAAGATATCCAAAGGGGTACTGGCCTAAGTCACAGCCAAATAGTTATGTATATTGGTTTTCCATTTGCTTCACATTACCATAACAAAATAATTCACTTTTATGGAAATTAATCTTGAGACCTGAGAGCCTCTTGAAGGCACATAATAACAATTTCATGTTTACTGCATGTTCTAAATCATTCTCCATAAAAAGAATTGTGTCATCCACATATTGCAAAATGGATATTCCTCCATCTATTAGGTGTGGAACTAGTCCATTAATTTGCCCCCCCCCCTCCTTTGCTCTAGATATCAAGAGATTTAGCATGTCTGCTACAAGATTAAGCAGTAAAGGTGACAAGGGATCTCCTTGTGTTAAATCTTTCTTTGTTTGGAAATATCTGCCCACATTTTCATTCACCTTAATCCCCACACTTCCTTTAGTCACCAATTGACTAATCCAATTACACCATTTTGCAGAGAAGACTTTCATTCTAAGAGTTTGTTGTAGGAAATTCCAGTTAACTTTATCGTAAGCCTTTTCAAAGTCTAGTTTTAGGACTACCCCACTCATCTTTTTTCTATGTATCTCATGGATAGTTTCATGTAACATGACCACCCCTTCCATAATGTTCCTTCTCAGAATAAAAGTCATTTGGGTTGGACTAATAAGTTTCTCCACTATTCCACTCATTCTGTTTACCGCCACTTTGGTGAATATTTTGAAACTTACATTTAGTAAGCATATAGGGCGATATTGTCTAATATGTGTTGCTTTTTGCTATTTTGGTAATAGGGTGATGATCCCAAAATTAAGACTAAACAGAGGCAATCTTCCATCATGAAAATCATTGAATAAAGCCATTAAATCCCCTTTAATGATTTCCCAAAAAACTTGGTAAAACTCTACTAGAAAACCATCGGGTCCCGATGCTTTATTATGTGTCATTTGAAATATTGCCTCCTTTACCTCCTTTTTTGTATAAGGTGCTATCAAAGCTTCATTTTCCTCCTGTGATACTTGCTGAAAATCTAAGATTAAACTTTCATCTAGAGAAAGATGGTCATCTTCCAAATGCCCAAACATGCCTCTATAATATTCGGTAATACATTTTTTTAATTGGTCATCCCCTCGAATTACTTGACCATCATCCTCAAGCTGAAAGATTCTCGTTTTCCTATGTTTGCCATTCGCCACTAGGTGGAAATATTTTGTGTTTCTATCACCATTTAGGAGCTTATTAGTTTTATCTCTTTGGTACCATTTAACTTCCTCCTCACGTAATATTTGGATCAACCGACAATGTCGTAAGTCCACTTCATGTGGTAACAACATTGTGCTTTCAACTTTTTTATCCAACTCATCTACTCTCCTTGTAATTTCTTTCTTCTCTTTTTTAATCTCTCCATTTAAGTTTTTTGCCCATCCTCTAAGGTACCTCCTCAATGATCGAATTTTGTTTTGCCAAATTTCCATAACACTGGCACCTCTTGTTTCTGATTGTCATATCCTTGTTACCGTATCAAAGAAGTCATCTTTTAACAACCATGCTAGTTCAAATTTGAGCATCTGCGAGTTATGTTGTGATGGCATCCTGGTATCTAATAACAGGGGGTATGATCAGATAAAGCTCTTGGCAATGCCCGTACATTTACCTTGGGAAATTTTATTTCCCAATCTGTACTCACTAAAATTCGATCCAACTTCTCATAAGTAGGTGTTTGTAAATTGTTAGCTCAAGTATATTGTCTTTCAGATAGCTCTAGTTATCTTAAATCTAAGCTGTTTATTACATCATTAAATAAGAATGGTTATCTATCATCATATCTAGAATTAATTTTCTCCCTTGGGCTTCTAATAATGTTAAAATCACCTCCCACCATTAAAGGTACGTTTCCCACATTACAAGTTTGTACTAGCTCCTACAAAAAAATGTTTTTTCTTCTTCTTGTGCTGCCCCATAAATAGCCACTAGCACCCATTCAAAATTATCTAACTTATTTCTCAGGTGGAGATTCACATGGAAATTACTCAATACAACGGTCTGAACATCAAAATTGTCTAAGTTAACTCTGAAAAGAATACCTCCTGAACACCCCCCATGTGGGTGACCAATTCCAGGAGTAGTTTTTATTAGCGCAAAAGTGTGCTAGCTCCGAAGTAGTGAAGTCATTTCTTTTAGTCTCTAGGATGGCTATGAAATCTAGTTGTTGTTCTTTTGATGAGTCAAACAAGAACTGAAACTTAGCCTGGTCTCTCTGACCATTGCTATTCCAAAACAAACCTTTCATTGAGAATTTCTTATTTGAGTGTTCACCTTCTTTTTACTTCTACCTTTTTTGGATGAACCTGATTTAGATTTCCTCAAGAAAGATTTAAAGTCACTCCATTGAGTTTCTTCTATCCCAAGGATATCTTCTGCAATATCTCCTACGAGATGCTTAATTGCATATTGGTCCAAGCCCAAGCCACTGTCTATATCACTCACTTCTTCATCATGCAAATTACCTGGTTCTAGTTGTCTCGGTTCACTACTAGATGACTGCACTAATCTATTATGTTCTGCCTCCTTCAAACAGGCGATGGTAGATGCTACATTCTTACCCAAAGACACCCCTAGTGTTGCTATATTCTTCTCTACCTTAGAATCTGAGAAAGCTAAGAAGGATTTCGAGTGTAATGTACCAGGACCATCCAAGTCCCTCTTAGCTTTAAGGCGCTCAACTCGGGCGCTTGAGTCTTCATCTACTGAATCCTCCCATCGTTTACTTCTCTTGAGAACTGTCACAACCGGGGTTGCCAACCCTCCCAGGTCACCTCCATAATTTTTGTTCCCCCCGCATTCTGCCATATGCGGTGATTCCAGCGTGATAGAAAGCTGGCTTCCTAATGTTGCATGAGGACATAGATCATATGCTATATTGTCAGGTTTATACATGGCATCATTTGACTCGTTATTTGACCGGTTTAAATTCGTAGTAGAATTACCGTGCTTATGATCAGTGTTAGGGCTCTTAGCCGTGACAATCTTGCCATGCACGTCACCGCCAGTGCCATTTATACCAGTATCTGAAACTCCTTGTACAATCTTTACCTCATTGTTTTGAGAAGAAACCATATTCATGGTTTGTCCTTCTGTGCAAAGTGTTGTTCATGGTCACCAACCGTTGGAACAGAAGCATTAATAAAATTAGTATTCTGGTTTAAACTCAAAAAATTACCAGCTTGAGGATTGATGCTAGCTTCAACATGATCATGACCAGCACCATGAACCCCTTCTGTTTGCTTATCATCCTTCGAAGTGCTATGCTGAGGTTCTATAAATGAGTTTTCCTCGCTTCCCTAGCCTGCACCACTGCCCCTTGGGCCATTGTCTCTTCCTTCCCTGGATGCCCACCACCAGAGTTGCCAGCACCCAAATTACCATCATTCACATCCATCTGATTATTGTGAACTTCATTACCCTCAAAACCTTCCACTTGAATAGGCAGAGAAAACAGTCTATCCCCAATGACAACCGTGTCTATGCTATTCGGAAGCAAGTCCACATTGAGCACCACTACTTCCACACGTCCATAATTTTTTTAAAGAGCTAATCATGTCCACAGATTGTGTAGCGCCCAACATTGATCCCAAAGCCCATAAGACTGAGAATTCCCGAAGCTTCTTCGGAAGCCTGAAAATTCTAATCCAGACCCTCTGCAAAGGTATTCCTTATTCCTCTTCTTTCCACTCCTCAAACAACAAACTAACCCCAAGTTCTTTGATGTCAGCCTTTCCAAATGCCATCGATCTTTGTAAACCACCTCTTGACGGGAATGGTACTATGAAGGAATTATCATCTTGTTGGGTGGCCTCTCAGAGCCATTTTTCAGGAATCAGCCTACTTAGCTCTGCCACTAATTGTGGTATAGATATAACACCTCCTTGCACTGTTACAAGAGTTGTACGGTTATCACTTTTCCCTGGAGTGATCGGCGCATGCGGTATATGATAGAAACCCAACCCACTCACATCGTAGCCACAAGGATGTGCTAGAAGGCGTGGCTGTTTCAGAATCGGGCATTTACCAGTCATGTGTTCATTACTACCACAAATGTTACACCTCAACTT
>VSTD030001848.1:0-12510 GCA_008808055.3 Sporobolus alterniflorus | reverse complement strand
CAATATCTCGTGTAATAATGTTTATATAATAAAGACATTGGTTTTCTGTATTCACATTCTGGCCGTATGTATGACAAATTGATCCTGGGCATACATATGATGAGCATCTGGTTTTGGGCTTAAAACCGGGTATGACAATGGGTCTGCATATCCATTGCCTGTACCACCCAAGCTGGACAAGTCTTCAGTACAATCTGGAGTAGATGATAGGCGTGCTACTGAAGCTGCCAGGGCTAATTCTTCTGAAGATAAATTAAGAGCTCTACGCTAGTACTACCGGGCTAGAGGATTGTGCGACAAGTGTGCAGAAAAGTGGTCATATGGTCACAGATGTGCCTCCATAGTGCAGCTGCATGCTATGCAGGAATTGTGGGAATTATTTCCTAACACTGGAGAAGATGCTGCTGATGTTGGGTGTTCTGAAATTGGAGCTTCTGAGCTCTTGTGTGTATGCTTGTCTGAAGCTGCCTTACAAGGTGTTGAGTCATCTATGTCTATGAGGTTCTGGGGATCAATTCAGGGCAAGGATGTGTTGATTCTGCTTGATTCTGGCAGCTCTAACACCTTTATTAGTTCTGTGATAGCAGCTCAGCTGTCTGGAGTTTCTTGCTTAGACAAACCCCTATCTATTCAGGTTGCCAGTGGCCAGAAGATTTAGTGTGTGTCCCAGTTGAAACAAGTTGTGTGGAGTATTTAGGGCCTGCAATTTTCTTCAAATATGCAAGTGCTATCTCTGGATCATTTCTATATGATTTTGGGTTACAATTGGTTGCATCAATTCAGCCCTATGAGGGTTCACTCGGCAGCCAAATAGTTGGTGATTCCTTATGTGTCTACTCAGGTGATGATTCAGGACATCTTGTCCAAGTTGAATGCAGGAGATGTGGTGCAGATATACCAGTTATTGGATCAGGACTTGAACTTAGATGAAACTGAAGGAACTTAGACAATGGGAGAAGTGCCATCTGAAATCAAGACATTACTGCACTCTTATGCTGAGATTTTTGCTGACAGGGTTCAGTTTCCTCCAACCAGGTCCTGTTCCCATGCCATTCCTCTGGTCCCTGGAGAAACTCCTATGCATATTAGGCCTTATAGGTATGCTCCTGCACTAAAGGATGAGATTAAACATCAAGTACAGACTATGTTAGCAGCTGGTCTGATACAACCAAGCAGTAGCCCCTGCTCTTCTCCTGTGCTACTAGTTAAGAAGAAAGATGGCACATACAAATTTTGTGTTGACTACAGGCATCTGAATGCCATTATTTTAAAGGGCCAGTATCCTGTTCCTATCATCGAGGAGTTTCTAGATGAGCTGCAACATGCTACATGGTTTTCTACTTTGGACCTGTGTGCAAGCTTTCACCAGGTACAAATGGATCCCCAGGATGCACACAAAACAACATTCCAAACCCATGCTGGGTATTATGAGTTCTAGGTGATGTCATTTGGACTTACATGGGCACCTCATACATTCTAGAAAGCAATGAATGCCACTCTTGCACCTCTGTTAAGAAAATGTGTATTGGTATTTTTTGATGACACCCTAGTGTATAGCAGGAGCTATCTGGAGCATCTAGGCCACTTGGAGCAAGTGTTTCAGATTCTGCAGAAAGAGCAATGGAGGGTGAAAATGTCTAAATGCTCCTTTGCTAAAAGAGAGATCACTTATCTGGGCTATGTCATCAGTGAGAAGGGGGCAGCAACATGCCTAGATAAGGTGCAGCCAGTAGCTAATTGGCCCCAGCCTAAGAATGTCAAAGAATCGAGGAGCTTCTTGGGGTTAGCTGGGTACTACAGAAAGTTTGTACAACACTTTGGTATTATTGCAAGACCTCTCACTGATTTGCTTAAGAAGAATAATGTGTTCAGCTGGACCAGTGAGCATGACACAACATTTCAGACCTTGAAGAGGGCCCTGATACAGGCTCTTGTACTAGCTCTCTTGGATTTCTCACAACCCTTTTGTGCGGAGACAGATGCATCATATATGGGGATTGGTGCAGTTTTAATGCAGAACAAACATCCAATAGCATTTATCAGCAAGCATTTGGGACCAAGGCTGAGGGGGCTTTCCACATATGAAAAGGAGTATATAGCTATATTGCTAGCTGTAGAACAGTGGAGGTCCTATCTCTAGTTCAATGAATCTCACATTTATATAGATCAAAGAAGTATGTCCCACCTCCATGAACAGAGACTGCAAACTACTTGGCACTAGAAGGTTTTTACCAAGCTCTTGGGTCTGAATTATATAATCATATATAATTAAGGAGTGGACAATGGTGCTAGAGATGCTCTGTCCAGGAGACCTGAGGATCTGCCTTCTTGTTGTGCTATATCATCATGTCAACCTCAGTGGCTGTAGGAGTTGCTTGACAGTTATGAGCATGATCAAACTACTAAGGACATTATCACCAAGCTTGTTGTTGACCCATCAGTTGTTCCTCACTTCACCTAGCAACAGGGCATACTCAGATATAAGAATAGGGTATGGGTTGGCTCTGCCCCTATTCTTCAACAGAAGCTGATTGTGGCATTTCATGATTCGGCATTAGGAGTTCACTCAGGGGTGCCTATTACCTATCGAAAACTTAAGCAGTTCTTTTCCTGGAAGGGCATGAAGATGGCTGTACAGGATTATGTTCAGTCTTGTGTTATATGCCAACAAGCCAAACCTGATAGGGCCAAGTCTCCAGGCCTGCTCCAACCCCTGCCCATACCTAAGGAAGCTTGGGAGATAATTTCAATGGACTTCATTGAGGGGTTGCCCAATTCTAGTCATGTTAACTGCATATTGGTGATAGTGGACAAATTTACTAAGCTGGCTCACTTCCTACCCCTGAAACACCCCTATACAGCAGTCTCAGTAGCCAAAGTTTTCTTGGATTAGGTATATAAACTGCATGGACTGATAGCCTCTATTGTGTCTGATAGAGACAAGGTTTTCACCAGTTTATTCTGGAAAGAATTATTCAATCTGGCAAAGGTGTAGCTCAGATTCAGTACTGCTTATCACCCTTAGTCTGATGGCCAGACTGAGGGGGTTAACTAGTGTTTAGAAACCTTCCTGAGATGCTTTGTGAGTGCCTGCCCCAAGACCTGGTCCAGCTAGCTGTCATTAGCCAAATTCTGGTATAATACTAGCTTCCATTATGCAATTGGCCGCTCCCCATTTGAAGCAATGTATGGCCAGTCCCCTAGACACTTGGGTTTGTCTGTGCCACAGTCTGTTTCATTAGTGGGGATTGAGCAGTGGCTCCAAGGCAGGCAAGTTACTTTTGATCTCATTCGGCAACATCTCAGCAGACCTGCTATGCATATGAAGTTTCAGGCTGACAAGGGTACGTCCGAACGTTGGTTTCAAGTGAGAGATTTGGTGTTCTTGAAGCTGCAACCATATATAAAATCTTCCCTTGTCCCAAGAGCCAATCAGAAGCTAGCCTTCAAATTCTTTGGGCCCTTCAAAATTCTGTAGCGTATTGGTCAGGTAGCCTACAAACTTGACCTTCTTGCTACATCATCTACGCATCCGATCTTTCATGTGGCGTAGCTCAAGCAGGCTGTGGGAAGTAAGTACCCTGTCACACCCATTTTGCCATGCGTCTAGGTACCAGAACAGGTGCTCTAGCGAAGTCTTGTGGCCCGTGGCAAGAAATCTGTAATGCAGGTATTGGTAAAGTGGACATCGATGCCAGAGACCCTTGCTACATGGGAAGATATGGAAGCATTGAAGCAGAGATTTCCAGCTACGCCAGCTTGGGGACAAGCTGTGTCTAAAGGGAGGGGCAATGTCAGGACTGCAGCTGCTACATCAGGCGAGTTGCTTGGCATGCAGGAGGAACCAGACAAGGTGGACTGTACGCGAAGCCATCGAGCAATGAAGCCCAATGTACGTCTTAGTGGGCGGGAGTGGGGAAAGTGATTGAGCGACTGTATGGCGCAGAGATATATGCGCTGGGTGGGATGAGAAAGGCATCAAGAAAAATGCTCTGTAACAATCTCTCCACCATTACATTCCTCTCTGATTCCTCCATAATTTCTATCTCCTACCTCTGAATCCTCTTGATGTTCTTCCTCCCCGATTCCTATCCTAACAGTGAACTCCTCAAAGTGACTGCCCAGGTTGACTTCCACGGCGCCGCCCTAGCCCAGCTCCACCTCCTAGTGGGACATCATCGAGCGAGCGCAGTCGGACATGGTCATCGTCATCATCTTGATCTTGCCCATGTTGAAGGCCGGGTGCACGACCTTGTGGTGGCGCTTCCACTCATCGCCATCAGTGAGGACTAGGGCCTTGCTGAGGAGGCGCACGATGTGCGGTTTGATGAGGTTCTTGGGGTACAACCTCGTGCAGTCAGCGAGGACATGCTTCACCACGCTCATGTCAGCCATGCACACGTTCGGCCTCGCGCTGGTCCAGAACACGAACGTCTACCCTGCACGAGATTGATCCATCAAATGAGCAGTCAGAACCCAGAACAAAGTATGGCTAGTTGCAAGCCTACAAGGACAGCCATACTGTAGAGCGGGATCCACTTGCGAAAGTGTGGCTGCGCCATGGAGATGCAGTCATGGTCATTGACGTCTAGCGTGACGCTGGTGGTGTCGGCGCGGAGCCGTTTGATCTCAACGAGGTTGGCGATGAAGAATTTATACCCCGGCCCGCGAAGGCCCTATGCGTGGAGCTTCCTGGTGATTGTGTAGGGGTGCCACACCAGGTACACTATCAGGTTGAATGTCCACAATGCTAGAACCACCGTGACGGCCGCCGTCACCATCCATTCCAGACCCATGGTCACCTCTCCGCCTACTCAAGTCCAATCTGTACGACCGAGCAAGAACCTTGTCAACACTTGATGCCTCATTGACACTACTAAGTTTGATTCGATTGATTCGTGTTTGTGTTTGTGTTGTATCGAATAATGAGAATCGAGGCGAGACGGAGGGGGTTATTTATATGCATTCTTTGTGTCCGGTTCGACGCGCTTTGGTCGATTGGTGTGGTGGGCTATCGGTTTGCAAGGTGAGATCAGCGATGATGCATGCAGCCTTTTCACGGGCAAACCGAATCTTCTCTTCTGGTGGCAAGCTTTTGGAAGAACTAGCACCCTATGCTGGAACCTTGACTTGGCACGGAATCGACCCAAACATGGCCGGCACGTTACCTAGCCACGTGGTGGCCGCCCGGCCCACTACTTCTTTGGATCCTCCATGTCGGTGAACATGACTTCATCTCCATGGTGCAGCTGCACTTCCACAAGTGGATCCCGCTCTATGGTATGTCTGTCGTTGCAGGCTTGCAACAACTTTTTTGAGGGATGTGTTCCCTTTGAGTTTTAAAATCTTTTCAAATTGATTTTTGCTTCGCAAAATTTTGTTGCTAGCTTTACCTAAAAATATTGGTCTGCATAACTTCATTCCGAAATATGTGTCAACTACCAATATATCCACAACTCCCCCCATTTCATATTTATGGTGTAGCTGTTTTCACCCCATCCAAAAAAAGTTTGAAGTTTGTTTTCTCCTCGAATATTTTCAAAAATCGTTGAGTTCATCTTCGAATAAAGAGAGAGAAAAAAGTGTCAAAAAGGGAAGAAAAGAGCTCCAAAAGTCTCAAATGAGGAAAGGGATGTAATCTTTATAGAGGAGAAAATCATTTCCACTTCAAACCTTTTTGTGTGAGTTCATTTTCTCTTTCTTCCATCATCCCACTTTCAAACCCTTCATTTCAAATCAAGTTGAAAGTTTCATGACAATCCCATAGCATTGCAATATACATAACATGAGTTGCATTCTTTTTCCCTATCCCTGAGCTCTACATACTAACCTTTAGATGATAGGAAGAAAAAGAACATCTTTTGAGCTGAGGTGAGGAAACACTTACAAAAAGTGCTCTTGAGTGCCTAAGGTTGAGGAACCTCATAATTTCAATTGTTAAATTCTCTCTGAGTTACCTTAAAAAGAGGCTAAGTAGGAGAGACAGAGATGAAATGTTCCACCTTTTAACCGCCCAAGACTTGATAAAAAGATCAAAAAGATCCATGAGGTAAGATAGGGACCACAAGGTATGACCATACCACTTGATTTCGTAAATTTGGGAAATGGTCCACACTTGTGTTTGTCTCAGATTTCTTGCATAACTTCAAGTTTAGCTTTGCTCGAGGGCAAGCAAAAGTTTAAGCTTGTGGAATGTGTTGGCGGCCGTAAAACACCAATTTTATGTGCCAGCGTGTCGAGTATATGCAAGAAATGACTATTTTAACACCTTATCTACTAAACGAGTTTCATGGTTTTAGTGTTTATTCGTTGCAGGAACTCAGGCTAGAATTTAGAGCTTTTCAAGGGTAAAATAGGGAAAGTAATGTCAAAGACCAAAAGTCGTACCACCACAGGCCTTTACACACCAAGGGGGCCCATATAGTGAAGTTCGGACCCAAATGGCTCAAAGGCCGGCGGGCCGTCCACCCTTGTGGCCACCCGACCTTGACTTGGCACGGAATTGACCCAGACATGGCTGGCACGTTCCCTAGGCCACGTGGTGGCCGTCCGGCCCACTACTTCTTTGGATCCTCCACTTCAGAGTTTCCACTTGCAAAGCTCATTTCAGTAGTTTAGTAGCTAGGCATAGCCCTGTCAGGAGAGTGGTGAGACTCTGAGGGTCCGGAGGGCTTCCCGGCCTCTCAGGAGCCCACATTATAGCTCAGAGCGTGGAAGCTCTACTAGAATCCTACGGATCCCATCAAAGCTCTCTGCTTGGGTACCTCGAGTAAAGTCGGAGTCCCAGCCTATTGGTGTTGCTCTGCTTCTACACCTCAGAGGTTAATTCCTTACCAATCATAGTAAGTTATCCCCCGCTATCTTTTATGTCTTTTGCATCTTTCGTATCGCATTAGAAGTCGAATAGTGTCTTGCTTGGTAGTCAGTCCCTTGTCTAGGAATAGTTGAGAGCATTGCGCTCCTTGTGGTGAAAAGCGTATCATCTAGTGGGCAAACATGAAACTTCCATCGGCCTGACAGAAGATAGCTTTTTTATCGATTTTGGACTAACTTTCATCCGCCAGAGAGGCCGACGGAAGTTTTTAGATGAAAGTTAGCTAACTTTTATCGGGAGGTGCTGACAAAAAATAGGCCAAAACCCCTCAATTTCCATCGGCCAGGGGGCCGATGAAAATTAGCACCTTAATTTCTGTCGACTAGGGGGCGGATGAAAATTAAGCAAAAATTATTCAAAAAACTGGAAAATGATATCCCAGCTAGAACTATTACCAAATATATTCAAAAAAGAAATGCTAAGTATCATTTATGATTCTAGAAACAGGTTTACACCCTGCATCACTTGATTCCAGAAAATTTACTGCTGAAATTTGAAAAAGCTGTGTGGAAAACATAACTATCAACTGTTGCTGAAACGCTGCTATTAGACAATCAAATAGGGCCAGATACGGACAGGATAAGAGTCATGAAACAGCAGAACTACAAACAGCAGCAGCACGCCCGCATATGGAACATTTCATAAGTTTCTACTGAATGGACAAAGAATATAAGACATTTCCCCGAAAAAGTGCTTACAGAAGGCGGATTGAAGACAGACTTCGCCACGTTTATCTTTTGCAAAGTTGTACCAAAGTCAACAACATTCTGCGTCAAATAGTAGAGGTTATCATGAGACAATAAAATGTCCATTACTAAACAAAAATAGTGGTATCCTGTTAAAACAGACAGCTCTTTTATTTAAATCAAATGAGATGTTTCCATTATCATAAAATTACTGACACAACTTAAAAATCTGACAAGCAATTCAAGGCAACAAATGCTTACTAGACATTGTGAACATGCTAGGATAGCAACCAACTCAGCATTTTTGTACTTAATATCACAATAGACACTAGCTGATTCTGAAAGGTATAACAGCTAGTTCAGTGATAGTGAGATAGATAGGCTTTAATTCAGTAAATGGTACTGCTTTACAAACTTAGCTTACTTTGATTCTACACTACAAAGATACTACCATAGGGCCCAAGAAAGCAGGAAGACAAATGGCTCCTTGAACTCTACAGGAAAATGAATTACGCTTGGAGTAAAAATCATTAACCCCCCCCCCCAACCCGAAAGCAAATATTCTATATTGACGATAAGTAGTAGCAATTACCAGATAAATGAAAAGATTCATCTTAAACCTGCATGTAGTGCATCCATCGCAATACATACAGATATTTCTGCAACTCATTGTCCTTAAGAAGGCTCTGAAACGAATAAAAACAATTAAAAATTCAATTTGAACCAATTCGATGATATTACTTAAGACATAACAAAGAAAAGAGATGCACATAATATCCAGCAAGACATGTAATAATATTTAACACTAAATGATCAAAATTTTGCTTCAGAAAAAATAAGCCAATACTCTCCCAGCTACAAAACAGATGCGTTTATGACTTCGAAGGTTTGCATCCTAATCTAAGCATGCAAAGGTATCAAAGCAATATTGATTAACATAAACTATGACTACAAAATAGTCATCTCCATCCATGTACTTATCATCACAATATTATGAAGTTGATAATTCCACGTTTAAACACAGCGAATAAGCCATCACCCATATCTGAGGGTGTCACAGAGATTCGAATCAATAGCCAATCTTGCAAGGGTATAAACTTGACAACATAACACACGCAGGCCAGGAGGGCACCACGAGTGGCAATAATTTACGACGTAATCAAGGAGATGATCAGTGCCCACCTCACCCTAGTGCATGTCTTCCATGCGTATGCCTCGGCGGACACGCTGTGGGTGGCCCATGCACTATGTCGATGTACACCCGGATAGCTTCCGTCTCAGCGACACATGATGCTACTTAGTTTGGAGATTTCATATGTCCCGTATGTCTCAGTACATAATCAAATGCTTGTTCATCAGGGCTCAATCGACGCGGGCCTTAATCGACACAGGCGGGGGCTACCATCTTGGAGATCTGAATTTACAATCTAGATCACTCGTAACCTTCCCATCTAGTACTCTCCACTATCCCCTAATTGCCCCCACTTAGTCTCCAATTATGCCAACATTCTTGATCATCTTGCTAAATCCACATAGGACCTCCATCGATAGAAATGGCCCTATCATGAGCGGATTCCAACCACTCATCTTCTACTGATAGCCTACACAACTAAGCATAGCATACTATCATTATCTTTTTTTCATAGGGTAAACAAAGTTGATTAGTAAGGGTGTTCTTAGTGCAACTAGGGTTTTATTAAACTCCTATATTTAAGTGCACAATCATTACATAATGTAAATGTTATAAAATGAAATCCTATTTAAGGAGGATGCACGGTGCTTGCCTTGGTCGAGGAAGAGAGGAAAGTTAGCTTTGATGAAGCTTGGCGTGTTCTCCAATCCAACAGGGTCAGAACCTATGCGGTATGATGCATGAAGTTAACAAAAAGGCGATAATAATAGGTAAGGTAAGAGTGACATGGCTCACATGCTTTAAGGTGATTAAAGACTTATAGTTTTCATTTTCTTCATTAACTCATACTAGCTAACTACACTTAAGAACATAGTTTAAGGAGGCTTGGATCTTCCTAACACTACTCATGACCAATCATGAGGTGATCTTATGCTTTAGGATAAGCACTATGTGTTCATGGTGAAACCTTGTTAAGTTCTTTAAAAGAAACATTAATTACTTAAGGTTATACTTAAAAAGGGTAAAAATGGAATTTCCTTGGTCATAACTCATAAACAGGTGGTTCTAACAAATTTCCTAGGTTTGGGTAGCTTAGAACTAATTTTGAGTAGATTTCCATGAATTTTGGAATTATGGTTAATTAATTATGAATTAATAATTAATTAACAAAGATTAAATAATTAATTATGTAATTAATAATTAAATAAATTATTTTATAATTTTATTTCATAAAGTAAGTTTGAATTCAAATTATGGAATTGAATTTATAATTTATTCAAATATATTCAAGATCCTATGAATTTCAAATTTTCAAACCAAATTCGAATGGAAAATGAAAAGGGGGCACTGTTGCATTGGCTGCCTCTACAGAAGCCTGGCCTAGCCAGTTGCGAAGTGGCCCAGCCCATGGGACCGAAACACGGGACTCGATCCTCATCCTCCCGCCGGCTCTTCACTAGCGAAATCCGGCCGGCCGGTGGCGGCTCGTCGGGCAAGGTGTTACTGGGCAGGAAGCCGTGGTGGAGAGGGACCCAATTTGGGGTATTAGACGGAGAGGGACCCGATTCGGATAGCCCTAGCAGCTCAAGCAGGGGTCGGCTTGGCTCTTGGTTGGGGCTCCGGTCAACGGTGGCTCGGGGCACTCGACTTGGCTGCTCGTCGGCGATGGATTACCGGTGCATAGCAGTGGTAGAGCAGAGGTGGAGCACGGGCGAGAGCAGAGCAAAGCAAGGAGCGAGAGCAGCGGGAGGAGGAAGCGAAATGGTGGAGGAGTCCTCTGCCTACCCACGCGTGAGGTGATAAGGTGGCGGGAAATGGCGGGTGATGACAAACCGGTGGCGGCCGGTCGACACGGGGTGGTGGTGTCCGAACGACGCCACACGCAGTCTGAATGCAGGCACTGACGAGTGAGGCTCGCTCGTTCTGAAGGTTTTTCAAGTATACAAGAATAGTTCAAACTTGTAAATTCAAAACGGATGCCTACCCACTGCTCCAAAAATACTCAAACTTTGCATGAGACTAGATTTGAATATTAGGAACACCTTTGGAACAGATTCAAATTTGAATCTGCTCTGAATTTTAAAGGCGTTCAATCCTTCTAAAAAAGATCTGAGAAATTCTCCAAAATTCTATCTTGACTCAGTCTTCACAACTGTTAATTTAGTTGGGCACACTTGTATGCAAGAGAATTGAGTTTCTATACAAGTATCAAATGACATGGTTTGAAAATAAGAAAAGAGTTTAAATTTGAAATTCAAACCACACAACACTTATAATACAAACCAAACCATAAAAGGATTTCATTCAAGCTTCCACATTACATAGCGAGTTATTGTTTAAAAACTGTAGCTGCTACAGTGACACTAGGGGTGTCACAACCCTCCCCCGTAACAGAAATCTCGCCCCGAGGTAGCGGCACCAATAGGAATAGTGAATAGTCACACATTTCCTCACTATGGCAACATGAAATCTGGATGGTGAGAATGAAGAAAGTCCTTGCTTTCCCAAGTTGCTTCTTCTTCAGAGTGGCTGCTCCATTGTATCTTTAAGAACTTGATTGTTTTACACCTCGTGGCACGATCCTTCTGATCCAAGGCTTTGATTGGGTGCTCGTAGTACGACAAGTCAGGCTCAAGCGGTGTCACTTCAGGCAACACGATGTCCACGGGTGCCTTCAAGCATTTCTTCAATTGCGACACGTGGAAGATGTCATAAACTCCACCTAAGGATGGTGGCAGATCAAGCTTGTAAGCCACAATCTCATATTTCTCGAGGATGGGAAATGGCCTCATGTAGTGAGGCGCTAACTTTCCTTTCACCCCAAACCTCTTCACGCCTTTAATTGGCGAGACTCTCAAGTATACATGATCTCCTACTTCAAACTTCAAGAGTTGACGCCTCTTGTTTGCATACGTCTCTTGGCATGACTTTGGGGCTTTCAAGTTATCTTGGATACGATGAACCGTCGCTTCAACTTCTTCAACAAAGTTGGGTCCAAAGATAACCTTTTCTCCTGGCTCAATCTAATTGATTGGAGTGCAGCATCGACATTCATATAACACTTCGAACAGTGCCATCTTCAAGCTCTCTTGATAACTATTATTGTAAGAGAACTTAGCCCAGGGTAGATTCTTATCCTAACTTCCTTGATGTTTCAGAACATAGCCTCTTAGCATATCTTTAAGGATTTGGTTGACTCGCTCAGTTTGGCCATCTGTCTGCGGGTGATAGGCCGAACTGTAGATCAAGTGAGTCCCGAGGGATGCGTGCAGTTTCTCCCAAAGGCGATCGACAAACTGTGAACCTCGGTCAGAGATTATCATCTTCAAAACTTCGTGTAAGCATAACACGTGAGCTATGTAGATCCACACATACTTCTAAACATTATAATTGGTGTGAACGGGTATGGAGTGGGCAGATTTGGAGAGTCGACCCATGATCAGCCAAATCAAATCAAACATGTGGGCCATCAATGGTAAGCCCACAATGGAATGCATGCTTATATCGTCCCACTTCCATTCTAGAATACTCAGCGGTTGCAATATCCCTCAAGGCTTCAGATAGTCAGCCTTGACCTTTCGGCAAGTATCACGCTCAAAAACATAGCGAGCTGCCTCGTGCTTCATTCTTGTCCACCAAAACTGCTGGCTTAGGTCATGATACATCTTAGTGCACCCAGGATGAATAGAGTACCTCGATGTATGGGCTTCATCCATAATCTTCTTCTTAAGAACCTCTCTCATGGGCACAACTAATCTTTCCTTGAACCATAAGGTCCCTTCCGCATCCTCGCAGAAACAAGTGGCCTTCGAGATCGG
>VSTD030001847.1:0-12512 GCA_008808055.3 Sporobolus alterniflorus | reverse complement strand
GGGGGGGGGGGGGGGGGGGGGGGGGGGCTGAGCGAGCAGAGGCCCGGGTCCCCTTCTCGGGAAGCTGGGTAAGGCGGGCAGGTGGTGAGATCCCACCAGCCTGTGCTTAATCATAGGGTGGAGAGGTTACGATGTGGTTCATCACCGTGATTAGTTCTTCTTAGGTTTGGTGGGCCCGCCTCTCCAGCCTTTAGAGGTAGGGTTTCCTGGTACAGGGTGTATGGTTCCCCAACCATAGGCCATTGTAGGGAATCGATCGTATTTAGGAGTTTTGGGCCATAACCGGTGGCCTGCAGTACCTAGGGTAAATTACCACGACACTGGTATTACTCGATGAAGAGGTATATTCTATATTGACTTACCTAACCATATTTTGTTAAATGGGTACCTGTTTTTACTGTCCTATCAGTGCACTGTTACATTGGATTTTGATTGTTCTTCCACTACCTTGTTTTGGTATCTTATGTTACATCTTGGTTTAAGTTTGTGCTGTCTTTACAGGGAAACAATGTGCATGCACAGATTTACCCACCGCTCCCTGAAAGGTTCAAACATTTATTAAAAGAAGGAAAGGTCTACAATCTTTCTTTTGTTCAAATTAAAAAGGTGAATAGACTGTACAAGCCAGTTGAAAATGACATCATGATCAACTTCACAAGATGGACTACAGTTGAAGAGATTGTTTCAATCCCACCTGCTTTCCCTATTTTCACCTACTCCCTTATTCCCATAGAAAAACTCCCATCACGTGCTGATAACAGGGAGTACTTTACAGGTATGTTGCTATATAATAATATAATATATGTGTATGAAAACAGACCGATGTTCTGAAAAAATGTTTTTCCCCATGTTAGATGTAATTGGTACAGTCGCTAAGATCTCAGACGCTTTGCCATTGCAACAAAAATCACAACAGGTTGACACCATAAAAAGAACCATCACAATACGTGATGAAAAGTGAGTTGTATATAACTGATTTTTTATGCAGCTGTCGATTTTGTGTTGTGTCCATATAATATTTAATAACCTATAATTTAACACAAACAGCGATACTTCACTGGATGTTATGCTTTGGGGTGAGCGGGCTACTTCATTCCCAGCTGAACAACTCCATAAAGATGGACAACATTCACCACAAATTATAATATTTGTTGGCACTCTTTGACGAAGTCTGGTACAGGGGTACCATGTTTCCTAGACCCGGTGGAGAGGAAAGGGGGTCCTACATGAGTCGGTCCACCCGGCCTGGGCACTCAAGCCAGGAGGCATTGAACTGAGGCGGTTTAGAAGATAGGTATAGAATCAAATCTTGTAAATAGGGCAAGTAGGGATAGAGTCTGGGTCATATATAATCATATCCGACATGATCTTCCATGTAAACTCTCCCCCCCCCCCCTTAACCTATAAAAGGAGTTGTAGAGGGGGTCTCAATTCGAGCAATCATAATACATCGACGCACACAAGACATAGGGTTTTTATCCGCAAGGTGGCCCGAACCTATATAAACCCTCGTGTCCCTCATGTTCCATTGTTCTTCACATCCGTGAGCACCCCTACTCTCAATTCCAGTCGTAAATCTACAACAGTTGGCACCCACCGTGGGGCTCACAAGATCAAGCTTCGTGAAGACAATGGCGTTTCAATCTACAACCAAGTTTCCTCCTAGCTCAAGGTGGTTTTCGGGTTCTCTCGAGATTTTAACAGACAAATTTGGAGATCTGAGCCTACAGGAACCAGAGTTGAGTGAAGTCACCGGATTAGGCACCGACTACCTCCCACCGGGCCCAATTTGAGATGGTCCCATAATCGAGGCACAACTCGTACATGGACTTGACTCACTAGGGGAGACGGATACGGATCCCGCTGAGGATAAAGCTAATCACACCCTGGCTGTTCTAATAGCCGTAATAGATTCAATTTGCTAGCTGTCATCAGAGTCTGACTCTGAGTATGGCAGAGAAGTGTACATGGTGGGACAAGGTGGTTAACCACCAGAAAAAACCGATGAAGAGATCCAACAGGAGGCCGAGCAAGAGATAGCCTGTGCCGAACGTTTTGCCAGGCAACTCGACAAGAGGAAGGGGCACAACGGCCTGCAGGACAACTCAAAGGGCTCAGAGGATGATCATAGGGATGGAGCTCCTTCAATGAGACACCAGCCAAAGTTCAACTCATGAGACTGTACCGACGAAGAACGACTCCGGAACCGGTCATGATCAATCTGTGAGGAAATTGGTCGGGTCGAGTACCAAGGAGAGCAGGTCTACCATACACTGGCCCATAATGCCCTGGCTTTGAGGATGCTCATCGATCAGATCACCCCCCCCCCCCCACTTGCCAAAAGATAATGAGGAAGTCAATCCGCATGTTAAACACCTCCAGGTGATGTTGGACGCGGCAACGGTAGCGAACCCAGAACACGATCAGGAGGATGGAGATCGGGGTCATGAAGATGACCACCGGTAGAGTCCCCATGGGGACTTAGCCAACAGCATGACTCCACCAGAAGAGCGAGGCCGAGAGCATGGTGGAGACAACCGTGACCTACGCGATGTCATCCACAACAGACATGCATGCGATCGGATCGAAAGCCAACGCCGAGAACGGGAGCGTCATTAACAAAAACAGCGCAATGACAGGGACTGTGATTATTATGCCCTCAACTATGACCAGCCTCACCAATAGCATTCTCCTGAAGGAGGGCACATTCCAGGAGGTGTCAAGGCCTATTCCTAAGACTTAAAACGGGTTCGTTGGCCCATAAATTTCAAGACATCGAGGATTGAGAAGTACGACGGGTCCACCAACCCAACCGAGTGGCTCAAGGTGTATTAGCTCACCATTGAAGCCGCTGGAGGGGACTCGTACATCATGGCAAACTATTTACCAGTCTGTCTATCATCTTCCTCCAGGACCTGGCTTCTCAAGCGTCCCACAGGGCCACCTATTCACCGGTAACTTTTGCACCACGTGTGTATGACCAGGAATCGATTGGGACCTAGCCAGTATTGTCCAGAAGAAAGGAGAGTCCCACCGGGAGCACATCCAGCGGTTCTACAATAAGAGAAACATTATCCTAGAGGTCGACGACAAATCGATAATTATGTTTTTCAAGAAAGGACTCAGGGAACCATCCCTGATCCAAAAGCTAGCCATGAAGAATCCCAGGATGTCAGAGGAGATGTTTTACATCGCCAACAGGTATGCCCTGGCCGAGGAGGTGACCCTTGACACCAGAGAGTAGAAGGAGTTGGGCCACACGGATCAGCCTATCTCATCCAAGGGCCACAACAAGAAGAGAAAAGCAGATCATTCTATCAACATGGTTGAACGGCCTCATCACCATAAGGAGTACTAGCCCAGGCCAGGTGAATTCAAAGGCTTCTTGGATCGCATTTGCATTTTTCACCCCTAGAGAAAGCACAAGACCCGAGACTGTGACCGACTCCAAGGTTTTGCAGATGAGGTTCTCAAGATGGCCAAGGCAGACGATCAAGAGAAGAAGCCCGAGGATCCCAAGGTTGACGTCCCTGAAGCTCAGAAAGAGGTCAACTACATCTTTGTTGGCCCCAACTCATATGAGCCCAAGAGGAAGCAAAAACTCACAGCCTGGGAGGTCATGACGGTCAAACCCGGCACCCTCGAGTACCTTAGATGGTCTAAGGTCCCCATTACTTTTGACTATGGTGACCACCCAGACTTTATACCAAAGCTAGGGTGGTATCCCCTGGTAGTCTGCCCCATCCTTAAGGATGTTAAGCTCAACCCAGTACTCGTCGATGGAGGCAGCTCCCTCAACATCCTTTTTATGAAGATTTTTGACCAGATGGGGTTGTCCAGATCTCTTCTGCGCACCAGTCGGGCTCCTTTCCATGGTATAGTCCCCGTTGTAGCAGCAACACCTGTCGGTCAGATCTCTCTTCTCATAACCTTGGGGACTCAGGAGAACATCCAAACTAAAACCATACAGTTTGAGGTGGCCAATTTTGAGACTACGTATAATGCTTTCTTAGGACGGCCAAAACTTACCGAGTTCATGGTGATCCCACATTACGCTAACTTGGTCCTGAAAATATCGGGACCGCGTGGGGCCATCACCATTAGGGAAGATGTCAAGCGAGCATATGACTGTGACAAGGAGAGCTGTGAGATGGCCAATATACTAGCGGCATCCGCATAACTCCGGGAGTTGAAAGAGGCCTTGGCCGAGTCCCCGCTAGAACCGGTCATGCCCGACTCCAAGACCTCCAAAAAGTCCATCCAGCTGGAGGACACACTCAGCAAGCAGATCTCATTGTCTACAGAGGAACATTCAAAGCTTGCTCACATAGGCAAACCCTGGATCCCAAATAGGAACTCGCGATCATCAAATTCCTCCATGAAAATAGGGACATCTTCTCATGGAAGCCTGCCGACATGCCTGGAGTTCCTAGGGAATTGATTGAGCACGAACTTCATCTAGACCCGCAAGCCAAGCCTATCAAACAATGACTCCGCTGTTTCACCCAAGACAAGAAGAATGTAATAAAGAAAGAGGTAGCTAGGTTGTTAGATGTCAGTTTTATTAAAGAGGTGTACCACCCGGATTGGCTCGCCAATCCCATTCTTGTACCCAAAAAGAATAAGGAATGGAGGATGTGCGTTGATTATACTGGTCTTCATAAGGCATGCAAAAAAGATCCCTTTGAGTTACCCCGGATCGATCAAGTCGCGGACTCCACAGCTGGTTGCAGCCTTCTAAGTTTTCTTGACTGTTACTTGGGGTATCATCAGATCCCCCTAAAGGTGAAACAGTGGAGTAAGCTTCTAATCCGAGTTGTCAAGCCTGTGGAAAACCCTTAGCTTGACAAACTGAGTAAGCTTCTGATCCGAGTTGTCAAAAACCTCGAATGCACTATGAGCTCGGCACACAGTGCCCACAGCCTTGGGCACTAAGTTGGGAAATACTTGATGAAAATCCAGACTGCCTGAGTGGATTGGTGTGTGCGATTCGTGTACATGATGGATTCGAATGTTCAAGCCCACAACATTAAGTAGGCACTAAGACCAAGCTTGTACAAGAGCAAAACCCTTATCGATAAACTGAATAAGGTCTGAAATGTTGATTCGGCATGACCGTGAATCTTGGTAAGACGAGTCCAGACCTCGTGCATAAAGGGGATTAGTCGGATGATATTAACTTTCATCTCTAATAATGAATGATTCAGAATAACAAAAGAAACAGGATAGTTCATGGTAAGACGTGTCTAGAACTTGCACATGCATACCTTAGCAAAGCAAATATAATTTCCATTCATGATAACATTGTTACATGGAGGAAAATGCTTTAAATAGTAAGGAACATTGTTATCCTAAGGACATGTCAACTCCTAACATATCTACGACGTGTCTTGTCATCATGGCAGAGTCCTTGACTAACTTACTTTTAGAAATTGGTCTTTATCTTGAGAATGCTTGACCATCGCTTGTATCAAAGAAGATTCAAATTTCAAGATGAAAAGGTAAGGGGATGTAAAGATGCTCACATCAATTAGCTCTGAGGTGGTTTTCATGCTGGAATACAGCACCTTGATCTGCTCCCGCTCAGTTTTGGTGTTCACGGATGCTGATATGTATCAGCCATTATGGACTCCATCCTGAATGAAGTCTAGATTGTCCCATGGGGACTCTGCAACACACGAATATTGACACGGTTGCTCTTCGGACCTAGGCACAGATGAGCCTTCAATGGGTTGATGTCCACCAGGAGCTCTGAGTCCAAAAGACTTAGGACTCCGCGGGGATGCTTCATGATGCTCGGTAGGTTCTGGTCTAGGGAATTGATGAGCAGCGCCACAGCCCAAGCTGGCGTCAGATGGGGCAGTTGGAACACTTTTGGCACTAGCAGGCTCTTTTGTGTCTTCTAGGTCTGGGGGCTTCAACATTTTTGAGGTAGATTTTCCAGTCAAAGGACTCGGGGGCTTGTCCACCTTTGGGTACTCGCTCTCAACTGGGGTTTTCTTTGCATGAGAGGCTGAGTGAATATCTTGGGGCACTCAGCATTGAAACCCATGGGTTACCAGATAACCGATAAAAGAAAATATTCAAGACATGTATACCTTTTTGATAGGAGGATCGGAATCCCTTTCTGAGTCCCCGATGGAGGAGTTGAAGCAGGAGCTTTTTGCATAGGACCAGAGATCTTGATCCCGCCTAAAGGTTTCCTAGAAGCTTTCTTGGCCTTTTTCAGGGGACTTGGGTCGATAGGCACTTTTCGCTTGCTATCCCAAGTCCTTAAAGCGTTGAAACTAGATCCGGCAGAAGGGTCCTCGGAGGACTCAACGCCAGGATTACGGGTTGATATTAGGATGGCAGGAATCAGGATGTGACCATCAAATCCAAGGATGGGCGAGATGAAGCTATCCAAATCTGCATTCAAGTAGTTGGAATATGAGATCTTAAAGAAACAATGAAAACTAAATTAGGTTGGGCGCCTTACCGGGTCCCTTTCTATCCTGATGTGGTAAAAGCGCACTAGCTCATTGGAAGGCCATGTGGAAATGTCTTAAAATATTTCTCCTAGATGCTTTGCCAAGAGCTCTGGAGTTATTTTTCTTGGGTTTCTCGGGCAAATGACTAGTTTACTCGACAAACTAGTAAAGATTTCCTTGCTATCGTGAGGAATGCGGGTGCTTTACTCAACAAAACGTCAAAGGGAAGGAATAATCAACTGGTAGTAGATGAAAACGAAAGTTACATGAGAGTTCTCCCTCTGTCTCTTACATTCTTCTAATACTTATATATCTATGACTCCTTAACTTACTATGGTATCACCTCTTGATCTAAACAAACTCAACTAAGTATATGTTTATTACTTCTACCCTAAGATATCTTGCCGACTTGATTTCCAGTATAAGCCCATGCGCACTGGGCCGCTAACCCAAGCCGCCTTGACACGTTCACCAATCCGATGCCACCTTCCATATCTAAGTCTCTAGGGTAACCCTTTCGTGCTACCTTCAGCCTGCTTTCGCTGTGTGGGTCTACGAATTTCATTGCATGGCTTGCGTCGAGCGTCCACCAATCCCGGTGTCGATTGCATGCATGCACCATCTTCTTTGTGATCCACGCTCGCACACCCCTGACCTTCAATGCTTACGCACCACACCTATTGTACGTGATCCTTCTCGACTAACGCACCCGGACACTTCCTTTATTGCTCACAAACTTGCAGGCAGTGTACACAAATCCTCCTTCGATCATGCGCATATATGTCTTTGTCCCTTAGTGTCCATGTGCTGGCTTCATCTCCTGCATGCAGATCATGAAATCCTTTATCTTTGCTTCAACTCAGCTTATTCCAATCCTATAGCCAAATTAGAGTGTAAATAGACATCCCCCTAGTTTTAGGCGCTCGCACCGTCGTCCTAAAAACACCACCAATCATGATTCTCCTCCGAATCGGCCTCCCATCTTCATTCCGTCACGTTCCTTGCCACACGTTAGGGTAAAAATTCTTCAGGTACTTCACGTTGAGCGCTTTAGGTAAGGGTCACCCCTCCATTGACTCTAAAAAGTAGGAATTCCCCGGGACAACTCTAGTTACTTTGAAAGGCCCCTTCCAACTCGGCGACCATTTTCCAAACTTGGCATCTCGCAACCCTAGTGGAAAAATCGTTTTCCACACAAGATCTCCTACTTGAAACAATTTTTCATGAACCTTCTTATTGCATGCCTTGGTAGCCTTGATCTTTTCCTTCTCGATCTCTTGCAATGCCCTGAACTGACTCTCGGGCAAAACTTCTACTTCATCCATCATCAAGTCTTGACACTCCTTGGTTTAACGCGTCTTGGTGCGTTATTCTATATGTTTGCAAGTTGATCTCCACGAGAAGCACAACCTCTTGCCCATATACAAGCTCAAACGACATTACTTTGATAGCCCCATGCTTAGCTGATCTATATGCCCGTAGTGCTTTAGAAAGTACCTCATGCCATCGTCTCGGCTTCTCATTTATCTTCTTCTTTATTAAATCGATCATTGACTTGTTACTCGCCTCAGCTTGCCCGTTTGCTTGTGCGTACTATGGCGATGAATTTAGCAATTTGATACTGAGAGACTTTGCAAACTCTTTAAATTGATGATACATGAATGCATGCCCTTGGTCTGTTGTTAAAGTTTGAGGTATCCTGAACATGTGCACTATATGCTCCAGTATGAAGTTGATGAGTTCTCGATGAGTCATGTTCTTCAGTGACACTGCTTCTACCCATTTTGTGAAATAATTAGTGGCAACTAACAAAAAATGGTGTACTTTGGCTGACGACAGATGTACTTCACCAATGAAGTCTATCCCCCATCCCCTAAAAGGCCAAGGCTTGACTATGAGATGCAAATTGCTAGCTAGCGCCGATTGTATCTTGCCAGATTTCTGACACGTCTCACATCCCTTGTAATATTCAAAGCAATCTCCTAACATGGTTGGCCAGTATACACTGACTCTCCATAACATCCACCTCATCTTATGCGCTGATTAGTGCGAGCCACATAGTCCTTCGTGTACTTCCCCCATCACCACCTTGGATTCTTCCTCACTCAAACATCTTAACAATACACCTTCTATAGTTCGCTGATACAATTCATCGTTGACCAAAGTATATTTCAGGGCTTGACGCCTAACCTTTATGTCCCTGGTGTGACTTGGGTTATTGATGCACTCAATCAAAGCATGTCTACAGTCACTCGTCATTGCCCTACCGCCATGACCCAGATCACCATTACTTTGGTCAGTAACCAGGACATCGCATGATGTCGGCTCTCGCTTCACATCGAATTTTCCTCGCCAGACATCATATCTCGACGCCTGTTGGGCTAACATGTTTGCTCTTGCATTATCTTCCTGTGACACATGGCTCATGCTGAATTTATCCATCATCTTCAACATGTCCATGCACTTCTCCCGGTATCCATTTCACACACCATCTAGGCATTGACTTTCTTCATTTATTTGTTGTACCACTAGTTTCGAATCACCGAAGGTCTCTACTTCTTTCACCCCCATACTTGCCAACACTTCCAATCCACTTATTAGGGCTTCGTACTCGGCTTGGTTATTAGTACACTCAAATTCTAGCCGAATAGAAAGCTCATGCTCCATCGCGTGGGTCAATCTGATGAAGCATACTATGCCCTGGACCTGATTGCACATAGACCCATCGAAGGACATAAACCACATCTTGGCATTGTTCACACATAGAACCTCCTCCATCCCCACACTGTGATCAACAATAAAATCAGCAATCACCTGCCCTTTCATCGCTTTCAACGGCATGTATCCCAGGTCATACTCAGTCAATGCATAGGCCCACTTCCCTAACCTGCCACTCAAAATGGGTTTTCGCAACATGCATTTGATAACATCATATTGGCACACTACAGCGCAAAAACTCATTAACAAGTAATGGCATAATTTAGTGCATGCATGATATAATGATAAGCAAAGTTTCTCAATAAAAGTGTACCTCCCTTCCATTTCTAATATCCTCCTGCTCAAGTAAGCAATAAAAAAATTACCATCGTCCTCTTGTGTCAGCACAGCTCTGATCACATGCTCATGTGCCGCGATGTATTATTTGAAATCTTTGCCGGCACATGGAGCTTGTAGGATCGGAGGTGATGCCAAATACTCTTTGATTTTTTCAAATGCTTGTCTCTGTTCCTCACCCCACACAAACTCGTCTTCGTGTTTCAATTGGATTAACGGTAGAAAAGATTCTATCTTACCGGTCAAGTTTGCAATGAATCTCTGCAAGTAATTTATCTTTCCTAGTAGTTTTTGCACGTCACACTTGCACGTAGGCTCTTGCACACGATTTATCGACTCAACCTTCTTTGGGTCAATCTCTATCCCGTTCTTGTGCACAACGAACCCTAGAAATTTCCTGGCTGATACTCCAAATGTGCATTTTATCGGGTTCATCTTCATATTGTATTTTCTCATCCTCTCAAAGACTATCCTCAAGTCGCCTAGATGTCCTTCAAAGCTTGCTAACTTGATAACCAAATTGTCAATGTACACTTCCATCAACACGCTTAGCAGATCATGAAAGATCGAATTCATGGCTTGCCGATATGTTGCTCTAGCATTTTTCAACCCGAAGGTCATCACCACCCACTCGAATAGTCCTACAAAACCCGGACACCAGAATGTAGTCTTGGCCACATCCTCCTTAGCCATGAAAATTTGGTTGTAACCTGCATTGTCATCCAAGAAACTTATTACTTTGTTGCCCGAAGCTTTGTTGATCAAGTCATCAGCATTAGGCATTGGGTACTCATCTTTTGGCATGGCCCTATTCTGGTTGTGGAAATCCACACATATCCTAATCTTTCTTGGGCCTTTCTTCTCTACATGCACTATATTTGATACCCAACCTGCATAACCGTTCCACCTCCTCCTTTATCCTCCCCAACAGTTCTGAGTTGAAGTTCCTAGCCGGCTGCTTGTGTGGTCTGAATCCCCATTTAATAGGCAGCGTGTGCTCCACCAACTCTCGGCTCAGACCTGACATGTCTATGTACGCCCATGCAAAGCAATCCACAAATTCTCGCAAAAAGCTATACATTTCGGCCTTCTGTTCCTCAGCCAACATACCATTCACATATGTCGGTCATGATACACCCTACTCCCCTAAGTTCACTGCCTCCAATTCATCAACCAACGAAAAACCTAGCCCTAGCTTTCCAACTTCGTGTAAATCCTCCACCACCTCACATCTACTATTCTCTTGTAAATGATAGTCTGCAGTGCATTGTTGCAGCCATGCAATATTGTTTTCTTTACTCCCCATCACTCACCCTCATATTTTTCCAGCTGACCCACCACGGTTGGCTTCACATTTACTGGCACGAACCTGTCCTATTGAATACTGACGTAGTCATACTCGAATAAGTCTCTTCCCGACAAACAATGAACCTCCCCATCCTGTAGGTCCCCGTGCATCTCCACCACTACCACACACGTGGTATCGTCTGTCGTGATGACTTCCACTTCATCGCCGATCCACTAGATGGTGCACAGATGTAGCATCGATGGAACGTAGCTGTTGACATGTATCCAATCATGCCCCCAACAAGATGTTGTATTTTCCTTTTACCTCAACCATGAAGAACGTCGTGGATATCGTTCCCCCTCCCCCCACCGTAAGCTTCTTGGACACAATATCCTTGGCTTCACTATCTCTAGAGAACCCGCTCAATATCATATTGGTTTCATCAACTCACTCTCCCCGCAACCCAATTTCTTAAACAGACTGCATGGCATAATGTTCACGCAAGCCCCTCCATCCACTAGCATCTGGTCCACCAGTGTTCCATCGATGTGCCCCTTTATCTAGAGAGGTTTCATGTTCCCCCAAGCACCTCTGGCTTCTCAAAGATAGCTCGTGCGGCTCCCAGGTCCAACCATGCTACTTCCTGCTCAGGCAATCCAAATTCCACTGGCAAATGAAAAACCATATTAACATCCACACTCTCGTGCTATTTGATGTGCTCCTCCTCGCCTCCACTTTCCACCCCACTATCACCTTGCTCTTTTGCTATCCACTTTTCCTTCCAAGTCTTTGTTGATGGAACCATTGGTCTTGCCTCATTGAACCAACTATCCGGTTATGCTTCCCTTTCCTTCTCATTAATTTCTTGAGCCACAACTTCTGCTCGCACCTCTACTGTGTTTTCGTTAGGCCTGCCAGACACCAACGTGGTAGTGGCTTCATTCCTAGTGCTGTGATGGTGCTGTGACTTTTGCACTGGAGCGATCTTGGGTCATGCAGCCTTGGATGGAGCCCTAGACTCGCAAGCCCCTCCGTGTTCCCGCTGGCATGACCGCTCTGCTGTCCACTCACCCGTGACTTCATTTTTGTGTGCTGCACCTTGCTGTTTATGCTGATCTGGGTTGATTCTGCCATACAAGCCACGTCGTGCTCCGATTGGTCCAGGGGTGTACCCAGGTCCAACAATCTCCTACCCTGAGGCTGACAGCAGGCGTGGTTTTTTATTCAAGCGGTCACTATCAGCCAACTCCTGCTGGTTTCCTCATCTACTGCGCCACTCGGATCCAGGGTTCAACCTGCATGGCACCATTCCCATGAAGATCACAATGTCTTCTTCATGTTTCTGGACATCCGGACTGCCATCATCTAGCCTGTTTGTGACTTTTCTCCAAGCGTGCACTTCATGCCACTCAAGCCTTGCCTCACTATCCGAGCCCGTCCCCTAGCATCGTATCTTTGCTTGATCCCTCGTTGTTTGCTCTCGGATCCACTGCCCTTTTCCACCATAACGTGCCTTGGGAATTGCACAACTGCCCTTCCACATTGGTAACCTCCCATGCGCCACTAATGTTGATCATGCACATCCTCCCCACTAGGAGACCTACATCTTTTGGTACCCCCCAGCCTCTAAAACACATTCAGACGCTTTTGTTGCGAGTACTTTTCCATCAGCATATCAGATGTGGGGAGAACCCTAGGCC
>VSTD030001846.1:0-12513 GCA_008808055.3 Sporobolus alterniflorus | reverse complement strand
TTTTAAATTGTGATTCATCATAGGACCTAAAGTCAATCTATGATGATTTCTCGTGTCAATTTGTGACAGTACATATGCTATCGTCATAGAAATGTCACCCTAGTTTAGTACCCTCTGAGGTCCACCAATGTTTTATGGTGAAATTCGACATATCATCATAGATATGTTAAAATTTATGACGAAATTCGACATATCGTCACAGATGTATTAAATCTATGATGCCAACTAAAAACGTCATCTAAGGAACGTCATAGATCTTCAAATTTCTTGTAGTGAAATAATGAGACATCAGCTTGTGACGGTTGAAATCCAAGAGCTTGTAATTTATGACTAAGCCGGAAATACCATACACGTGGTGCTTGCTTGAGGCCATATAAAGCTTTGTCCAACTTACAATGATAATGCGGCTTATGCGGATCTTAAAAACCAGGAGGCTGCTTCGTATAGATATCTTTCTCTAGAACACTGTGTAGAAACACATTCTGTACATCCAACTATCATAGGCTCCATCCCTGAGAGATGGCAAGAGACAGAACAAGCCAAACAGTGCCAAATTTGATAACCGGTCTAAAAGTATCATCATGATCAATATTGTGGCGTTGTTTAAACCCTTTACCACTAGACGAGCTTTGTACTTATCAAGTGACCCATCTGCCTTTCTCTTTATTTTGTAGACTTACTTGTAGTCAATTAAGTTCCTGTCAGATTGTGGAGGGAGCAAATGCCAAGTATTGTTATGAATAAGAGCAGAAAATTCAGTTTCCATGGCAGCCTTCAAATGAGGAACAGATAACGCAGGAGCGAGATCATCAGGTTCTCCACAAACAGCAGAGTTACCGTAACGAATTGTACCATCTTTGAAGATTTATGGCTTGGTAATTCCTGCCTGGAGGCGTGTACGCGGAATAGTTGCGGACACCAGCTGTGGCTGAAATGACGAGGCCGGTGCAGAAGGCCTCGGGACCAAGAAGGTCGGGGCAGGTGGCACATTTGGGAGTGGAGAAGCGTGCGCCGGGTGGAACACGATGCGATTGCGGTCTCCTGACGCTGCAGGGCCGACGTGGCGGCTGATGAAGGGCCCGGGTTGCTGTCAACTGGATTCGACGTGGATCCCGGAGCCGAATCATCTTGTGTGCGCACCATCCACCTGATGGGTAGTTGGAGCCAGGATTTCCTGCGACTGCACAAGCTGTTGCGGCCACAAGTAACATTGAGAGTTACCAGAATCAGGAGGGATATTAGCCAAAGGTAAATCTGAATTATCCCTGGAATCATTAGGCAGCAGAAAAACCTCAGATGTATATCGTGCACCAGCGTTGGGATGAAGTTCAGCAAAGAAAAAAAGGGTCTCATCAAATATAACATCTCTAGAAATATAGATTTGTCCGGAGGAAATATCTGGACACTTATAGCCTTTGTGAAGGTTACTGTACCCAAGAAAAGCACACTAAATTGATCGAAATTGCAGCTTATGAGAATTGTATGGACGTAAGTGTGGCCAACACGCACAGCCGAAGACACAAAGAGTGGAATAATCCGGTTGAACACCAAGAAGGCGATGAATGGGCGTGTCATAATCTAGAATTTTGGTTGGTGTGTGATTGATGAGATGAGTAGCCGTGAGGAACGCTTGGCCCCAAAATTTTAACGGCTTAGAGGATTTGGCTAGCCGTGCAAGCCCAACTTCGACGATATGTTGATGTTTTCTCTTAGCCACACCATTCTGCTGGTTAGTGTGAGGGTAGGAGACGTGATGGGTAATCCCCATGGAGCGAAAGAATGAGTTTAGATGCTCATACTTGCCACCCAAATCGGTCTGCATGGTTATAGTTTTGTGATCAAACATACGCTAGACTAGAGCTTGAAATTCTTTAAAGAACTTGAAGACTTCAGATTTGTAATGAAGGAGGTCAATCCAAGAAAACATGCTGAAATTATCAATGAAACTGACATAATATTATTTATTGCCAAAGGAATCTATTGATGGATGACCCCAAACATCGCTAAAGACAAGTTCCAATGGGGCATGAGAAACACTAGTAGAGCGGGCATAAGGCAACTGATGGGCCTTTGCATGAAGACATGCATCACAAACAGACTCGGGAGACACAAAACTAGAACACAAAAGATTATTGTTTCTAATAACATGAAGTGTGATGGCGCGGGATGGATGACCTAGGCGGTCATGCCAACGCTGGGACAAAGGACAAACGGTAGATAACAAAAGCTTATGTGTATGGAGCAGAAGATGTTGTGGGATGGGATAGAGACCGCCCTTACATGGACCTCGCAGGAGCACCAACTTGGTGGCCATGTCCTTGATCAAGAAAAAAGTAGGATGCAGTTCAATGAAAGTGTTATTATCAAGGGTAAAGTGATGGATCGACACAAGTTGTTTGTGAGCATTGGGGACATGAATAACTTGATTAAGATATAATGGACGAGATGAAGACAGGATAATAGATTTACCAGTGTGCAACATATCCATACTTGCTCTGCTGGCCACACGAATTTGATCCGCGCCATTGTAGTGATCATGCAGGGTCAATTTCTCGAGCTCACTAGTGATATGATCGGTTGCCCCCGAGTCAAGATACCAATTTGGATCATTGCCCATAGAAGAGAAAGCCATAGCTACCATACGGTTGTCGGGGACATATTCTTCATCGAAGCGATACCGGCACACATTAGTCGTGTGGCTGATCTTGAGGCATACTTGACATTGTGGATGATTGTTGCCCCCAGGAGATGTTGATGAAGATCCTGGAGCATGGTGATATGAAGTAGAGTTGGATCCACCGCATGAACCACCAGGAGCAGGGCCGTGGCCAGAGCCACGTGAGCGACCACCATGACCACGTGATGAGTTGGCACTACGCCAGGAAGTGCCACGTCCACGAGTGGTGGCATTAGCTGAAGCAGTCGCGGAGAAGCCGCCACCAGTCGCGGAGAATAGAGCTCAGATGGTGAGATCGGTTCAACTCTTTTCACAATAGATGAGACAAGGGAGTTTAGAGTTCTTTGTCAAGGCCAGTAAGAACATAGGCCACAAAGTCTTTGTCGCTAAGACGGTGACCAGATGCGGCCATCTCATTAGTGAGATTCTTCATCTTGGAGTAGAATTTAGCCATTGTAGAAGTGCCCTTCCTAGTGGTGGCAAGGGCAATCCGAGTGTTCACGAATTGGGCTTGGGTATGAGAGGCGAACATGCCCGCTAGCGTGTCCCAAACCTCCGCTAATGTAGTGTGTGTGGTAATGCTCATCAAGACTTCCCTCGTGAGGGAGGACAGAATGTACCCCAGCGGCGCCTGATCATGAGTGTTCCAGCGAATGTATTCGGGGTTAGTCTGTTCAACAAGTTATTCAACAGACTTTACCTTAATGGTTTGGGCCAGCATCTTGTCAGCACCAAGGAGAACGTCTTCATGTTGCACCACGTGTATTGGTGGCAAAATATGGGCGTGCCAGAGCCTATAGTTAGGTGTGCCAGAGCCTGTAGATGGCTTTGGAAAGCTGCTCAGTGATGGGAATTAAGAAGGAGGAGGGGATGGTGGTTGTCCAAGAGGAGTCAGACGCCATGACCTTGGATGTTTTCAGATGCCTAGCTCTATACCATATGAGATTGACTTGGGTGAAGCGTTCTACCACCCATAGGTGGCCGCGGTTCCCTGTTTATATAGGCACCACTTAGGCCGAGTGAATAGTTGATTACATCAGAGCACCATGTGTGCTGGGTGGTTGTGATCTATCCATATCTAAGATTGGTCACAACAGATCCTATCTGATCTTAATAGCACAACCAACTGACACAGACTTCACGTGCAAGTTGCATGAAATATCCGAACAAAATTTTATACCGCCTAACATGGTGGGGATGATCCTGCTATGGAGTGTCAATCCTGGGTTGAGCACTTGTGTTAGCAGAATGGTATCTGCCGGGCTTTTGAAAGTCTCCCACTTGGTAGAGCCATCTGCTCTAGCCAGTACAAAGTTTCTTGTGTCGAGCATGTTAGCATAGGCTGCACTGACAACACTAGGCTTCCATACCTCTTTCCAGTGGGATCCAGGAGTGAAAGCGTCCCCTGGGAGGTGAGTTGGAGGCTTGAACCTGATGAAACTTGTAACAGCTGTGCTGGATGGTCACCAGTCATCTTGTCATACCAAATCACCGTCTGATTGCTGATCTTGTTGAACCAGACGATGAGTAGGTAGGCGGAGGAGTTGCCCTCCATTGTCCAGAAGCCAAACGTGAAGTTGCTTGATGGAGAGAGCCATGAGGCTGTTAGGTCCTTGCTGTGTCAAGGAGAAGCCCAAGCTGATGTTTGATTGAGCTTACACATGCGGTGAGATTTGTAGTAGGAGGAAGGGCAAGAGGAGGAGTGGTGCCTGTTGCAATAAACCTTGTGGTGTTTAGTGTTAAATTACTTAGTCAATTGTTAGTTAGAGTGGTGCCTTACATGGTGCATGTACTGGAGCTCAGGGTGCCAGTCCATGCCAAGAGCACGTCATGCGGCATGGCATTGCCAAGACGTGCCACACCGATCGGTTCGCAATCCCCTATTTTCATTTGTAGACTATTTAAGCTAGTGAATAGAGTCTAAAAAAGCCGCTAGTTCGTAGCACATATTGCCTCTCCTGTGGTCCACTATTATCACGTTTTGAGTTGCTGGGTTGTTGGTGTGCGAACGCCGATAATCTTCAGAGTCGGTGGTTTCCAACAAGTGGGATTAGAGGTAGGATCGTTCCGAGGCCTCAGCTATGTCATGAAGCTCTGTAGGTGGTTGGAGCTAGAGGGATGGTTAGCGCAACCAGTTGACTCTGCCTTGCTGCCCACGCCACCGAAACGGTGGGTGTCATGTCATCGTCAAGCGGCTTGCGGAGAAGTTGACGGTAGGGATCGTCTACCCCATGCTGTCATGCATGAACTACACTGAGTGGAGCGCGGTCATGCGGGTGAACATGCAAGCAGCCGGGCTGTGGGAGGCAGTCTGGTATGATGGCATCAATTTTCAAGATGACATACTTCGTGCAGGTGGCGCTACTGCGGGCAGTGCTGGTGAACATGCAAGCCAGACTCACCAATAAAGAGTCAGCGCGTGATGCATGGTAGTCGATCCACAAGATTCACATATATGCGGATCGAATGAAGGAGGCCAATGCAGAGAGGTTGCGATAGGACTTCACCGAAATCAAGTTCAAGCCCTGTGAAGGTGTGGAGGATTTCAGCCTCTGCTTCACGGCGCTGGAAAACGAGCTCCGGGTCCTCGGCGACGAGGTCACGGACAAGGAAGTCATAAAAAAGATGCTCCATTCTATCCCTAAGAAGTTGGAGCAGAGGAAGAAGAGTCCTTCATCACTGGCGGTGGACGCTGGTAGACATGTGCTATGAACAAAGGAGGAGTGGATGGCTCGGATGAAGGTGAAGGAGAAGGGTGGCTCCAGTGGAGGCAACAATTCCGGCGGGTCGGCAATCGTGGCTGTGGACACGGCCGTGGTAGAGGCCACGACGGCCGCCACAATGGTGGGGTGAATTCGAATTTGCCTCAAGAAGGAGCGGGTCATGGCCAAGGCCAATAAGGGGGAGGCCCATGCTGCTGTGGATGATTAGTCGTTGCTGTTGCTATTGGAGGTAGGATCGGTTCATACCAAAATTGAAAATTTTCCCCCTCCTCCAGCGGTGGCGCAGGTGACTCATCTGGGAGATTCACTGCCTCAAGCGTGTGTGAGCGAGGAGGTGGTCCAGCTGAAGCAGACCTCCAAGGCATCACCGATCACAGTGAATTCCGTCCACCTGGTGGAAGATAAAGTGTTGGCACATTTTAGCAATGAAGAGAAGGTGGAGCGCCGTCGGTGGGTACTCGACACAGGCGCCACCAATCACATGACAGGGTGCAAGTCTACATTCACTGACATTGACCTCAACATCCAAGGCACAGTGAAGTTCGGGGATGGCTCAATGGTGCACATCAAAGGAATGGGCACGGTCGTGTTCAGTTGCATGAACAGTGAGCACCGCGCGTTCACAGGAGTGTATCTCATTCCAAAGCTGACCACTAACATCATAAGTGTGGGGTAGCTTGATGAAATTGGGTTCTAGATTGTGGCCGTAGGAGGAGTGATGAAGATCAAGAATGCTGATCGTCAGCTGCTAGCCAAGGTACTTCGGTCACTGAATCATCTGTATGTTCTCACAGTTGAGTTAGCCATGCATGTATGTCTATCAATGCATGGAGCAGAGTGTGCCTGGTGATGGCATGCTCATTTTGGACATCTGAGCTTTCTAGCTATCCACAAGCTTGCATAGGATGACATGTTCCGTGGGCTGCCGTAAGTGGATCAGGTGTGCACAGGGTGTTTGATTGGCAAGCATCGGCGAACGTCTTTTCTACACCAAGCAGAGTACCATGCAGAGGAGATTATGGAGATGATACACAGGGACCTTTGCGGTCCAATCTCGCCGACGACACCAAGTGGCAGCCACTATTTCTTGTTGCTCGTCGATGACGGCAGCCGCTTCATTTGGTTGTGAACACTACGATCCAAGGATTAGGCAGCAGCAGCTATGAAGCAATTCCAGCAGATTGCCGAAGCTGAGACAGGGTGCAAGCTGAAGGTGTTCCACAATGATTGTGGCAGTGAGTTCACATCAATTGAATTCGCTGAGTATTGCGTGGAGTATGGTGTGAAGAGATAGCTGACGGCACCCTACTCGCTGTAGCAGAATGATGTGTTAGTGTTAAATTGCTTAGTCAATTGTTAGTTAGAGTGGTGCCTTGCATGGCACGTGTAGTGGAGCTGAGGATGCCAGTCCGTGCCGAGAGCTCGTCGTGCGGCATGGCATTGCCAAGATGTGCCACACCCCGATCGGTTCGTGATCCCTTGTTTTCATTTGTAGACTATTTAAGCAAGTGAATAGAGTCTAAAAAGCTGCTAGTTCGCAGCACATATTGCCTCTCCTGTGATCCACAATTACCGCGTTTTGAGTTGCTGGGTTGTTGGTGTGCGAACACTAGTGATCATCGGAGTCGGCGGCTTCACACAGTGCCATCAGGAATTCTGATTTGGATCTTGTTTCCTAGGAGTGGTTCTGCTCAGTGTTCGAAAATTCGATGGGTAATGAAAATTCGCTTGGTGCCGAATCCGTCGAATTTTGAAAAATTCGGAAAAATTTGGTGAAAATCAGGAAAATTCAGCCGAAACACAGCTGACAATACTTGCACTTGAACCCCGGAAATAAATTCTCTCCATACTCCCACACTTGATCCCTCTACCCCATCGATTCCTGCAAACATGGATAAAACTAAGGAAACATACCATACAAAATCAGAACAACCTATACATGCAAGTAATACATGCATATTTCACTAGGTACATTGATGCACAGTAGACATATGTGAGTCTATCACTTAAGTCATAGATCGACCGGCAAATCAACCAATAATCAATACAATGTACCACATAATCAACATTCAAACTCACTAAAACCGATAAATCATAGGGGGAAAAATTAAAAATTGCTGCATTTTACCAAATTAGCGGTGATTTCCTGACAGAATTCAGCTGACTTCTTGCAGGGCCGCCTGCTGTCACGCCTAGGTTGATTAGTCGACCGATTCAACTGAATTACGGAGCTATTCGACCGATTTTTCCTTTTGAGAGGGCGATTTTCGGCATTCGCCACTGTCTTCAGCTAAGCTCTCGAGCGGAGGGAGTTTTGGGGGTCATGAGGTTCCTGTTCTGCCGACAGAGATGAAATATCATCTGCATGTGTGGTGGGACAAGTGGGCCTATTTTGACATTTTTTTATTCATTTTGAATTTTAACCAAGAAAACATTCGATATTTGAAAATAGTTCTTCACCAATATTATTAGATTTTCATCTAGTTTTTAACATATTTTTTCTAGATTTTTTAATTTTTTTTCAAAATTTTTGAATTTGAATTCCAAAATTCACCGCATTTTGTATTCGCTCTTGAGCGAATCTATCGAATTTTGGTGAATTTCAAAAAATGCGGCTGAATTTTTAAACCCTGGTTCTGATGGGAAACAAACTTATGCACCTCTTGGCATTCGTCATTTGACTTGACCTTGCAAACCATTAGAACTTTCATGGGGCAGAACAGTAAGCGGCGTTGAATTGGTCAACTGAAAGAAGTGGCTGCAGCTCTGCCCTCACGGGTCCTTTTCTGTGTGACTATTCCATGTTGAAAGTACAAGCTGGGTTCCTGTTTAATTCCAAGAACAGATTCAGTTCAGGCCACACATTTACTAGTTATACAGCTGTATCAAAGGTAGATTGTTTGTACCTGGCATTACACTGACGTCTGCGTGAAGGCGGGTGCACAACGACTGGATTTAGGGGCTCGGTATTCTTCTGTTCCATCTTGTTGTTCCTTCCGTGGTCTACACAACTCAGTTTTGTCTCAGAAAAGTTATGATTTACTGCTTTGTAACATCCACACAACAAACTGGAATATGGAGTTTATAATCAGACTCTGCAAAGTTCGGTCGCCATTAGTGGATTTCTTAGATATTGTGTTTTCTTTGTTTGCTAGAACAAAATATGAGATTTTTTATGAATTTGCACTGTTCTCTTCATGTATATTATTTGCCTTGTTCCACACCACCCTCAATGTAATAAACTGATAATTTGTCAATGTCATACACAATGATTTGTCGGAAATAACATGGGTTGACTGATACCCCCTCTCTTTTGGTGGTCTCTGTGTGGTCCGGCGGGCCTATAATATAAGGCTGCAGTGCCCGTAGCTAACGAAAGTTATACCAGTACCTAATTAATGGAAGACTTGACTTGAGAAAACACAACATACTCCATCCATTCTTTTTTTATTGTCATCGTTAACTTTTGGAGTTATGTTTGTGTTGGGGACGTGGGCCACAAGGAGACACCTGACGAAGTTTCTACCTCACACAGCTGGACCTTCGCTAATATCATGGCCGTCAACACCTCGGCCTCTCATTTTGCAGGAAGGAGCGGTTTTGCCTAAGGACGAAGCTCGGGTTTGGCCGAAGGCCACAAGTCGTTGGAGGTCCCTAGGACGGAGATCCGTGGAGGCTCAAAAGGTCGCACCGTAGGCTACAAGTCGTCAGGGGTCTGCGGGAGGCTCAAGAGATCGCATCAAAGGTCACCAGTCACCGGAGCTCCCTAGGACGAGGCTGTTCTAGTGGTGGACACATGTTGAACCTTGATTGGTCGGGCACGGAAATACATGTAAATATCAAAGGACCGTAATGACCCCGTGACTGTTGAGTCTTAGGGCATGGTAGGTGAACATTGGTATTACGGGCATTGTAAAGACAACTTTTTAACTACCCTATAAATAAACCCCAAGTGCTCATTGATGGAACACTTGGAAGCAGTTATTGTCCACATTTATTATCATTGTGCTCTCCCTGACCTTCACATTTTATTCCCCGTTCTCACCTTCATGTTCAGGCTTGATAGCCCTCAGCTATTTAGTCCCAACATTTGGCACCCACCATGTTCTAAGCTCAAAAATGACCTTGATAATGCCACCTCGATGAGTCAGCCAACGCCTCCATCCAGACGAAAGCCTACCCCAAGCCTCCAGCCAAAACCATAGACCTCTCCACCCATCCACTCAAATCCTCTCCACCATCACCGAAGACCTAGAGCACCCAGCCTTCGGCAATATCCCTGAAGTTCAGCTACACCAGCCAACGAACAAAATGTCCACCACTGTCGCAGGCTCTAGCCAAAATGGTGGAGGCACTAGCTCAACCCCAAACCAACGGAGGTGCCCCACACTAATCACCCCTATGGGCACCTTCACAAGTACGAGTCATCCAAGGAGATGTCACGCTCGAGCAAGTCTAACTGCAAGACTAGAAGGAAGAAGCCTCCAAAGACGAAGTTGCTAAGGAGGAATTGCTCAGAGTCCAGCAAGAGATCGAGAGGCTTCACCAAGAATAAGAATCTATCATGAGGAGGCAAGTGGCAGTCCGGCGCGCCAAAGCCCGGAGGCAGCACATCAACAAAGAGTGAGCAAGGCTCATGAAGCTACGGTACACCGTCGATATCCTTCACCAGCAAGAGCGGAGGCAGGAACCTCCGCTCGACTAAATGTAGTATCAACCCAACACCAATCCTCCACCACCACCTCTGCCATACAACCAAATCCCTCACCAACCTCCACCACCACTTCCGCCACATAACCAATTCCCCCACCAGCCACCACAACCCCCGTCGTACCTCAGCACCACATATCCCAAAAGTCCGCTGGCCAACCATCTATAACTCACACCTTGGCCCCCATAGTACCGAGCCGCACCACCACCCAAATACCACGGCAACACTGACCCTCATAAATTCCTCATGTGCTACCAAGCCGCCATAGCGTCAGCCAGGGGAGACAAAGCTACCCTCGCCAAATCCCTCTTCATCTCCCTGGAGGATGCTACGGACAAGGAGGATTTGCAAAAGGGGGCGCTATTTATAGGGGTTTTTATACCCACACGCAGAGGACTCGATATCCAAACTAACCTATCTCCGAATCGGCTTCAAATTGTAGCGGACTAGGAGGCTTTTATTCTTTGCTAACGGGCATGAACTTGGGTTGCGGGTCAGGTTAACCTCCTAATGGGTCGGATCGGGTGATAGCGGGTTAGATTTCCCGCGCTGCGTGGGCACGCTCTCGGCAGTCTGACTGGGCTGGCGGCGATGGCTGATGGGCCACGTGGTGAAGGGTGCTTATGGGCCGGCTTTGAGAATAGCACCAAATTTTGGCCCATGGCCAAATAGAGAAAGAAAAACCTTTCTAACTTCAAACAACTCCTACTTGCAAAATAAAAAAAACACACATCACCACAAAAGAAAATATGCAGCGGCATAAAATGCAACAAACATATTGATTTATTAAAATAAATAGTTCCTGAGGCTTTTATTCTTTTGCGGAAAACATGGTGTTACAAACCTACCCGCCTTAAAAAGAATCTTGTCCTCAAGATTCGGATGGATCAGAAAAGAAACTTGGAAACTCTGCCTTTAACTCTTCTTCTCTTTCCCATGTAGCTTCTTCCTCGGTATGGTGACGTCATTGAATCCTGCACATCTTGATCCTCTTGTTTTGGGTAACTCTTTCAAACGTTTATAGGATTTTGACAGGGTACTCTTGATAAGAAAGATCTTCACTAGCATCCAAATCTTCCATGGATATTTGCTCTTTAGGCACACACAAACATTTCTTCAATTCGGAGACATGGAACACACTGTGCACATTTGACAACTGAGATGGCAATTTGATGGAGACCCGTGAGGGTTGAATCCTGATCTTTCGGTAGAGACAAAGGATAACTCGATTGGGGAAGAGAGTCGACGTTCACAGCCCAACTACAACCGTCTAGGGACGCTGCACTGTAGCGACCGATACACCAACTCCCATGGTCGACGTGATCTTGTGGAGCATGACAACCCAGTCACGAGGGCCCCTGTCCTGCAAGCAATCGAAGAACTAGCAAGAATAAGTAGAACAAGCACTGAATTATGAGATGAATATGAAGTGTACTAGCTGAAAACACAATATGGTTGGGGTTCTGGAAACCAGAGACGAGTAGTTTAGCCAATAGCACATTGCCAGTCGAAGTAGCAAGAGCTAAATCTAATCAACAGAACCCAAGTGTTTCTAATGATGGCAGCTAGATTTTATAGGTGTGGAAGGACGACCTCAGGGAGGCTGGATCATGTTCCAACCCTAGGACACATCCGAACTGGACTCAACATGATACACAGGCTAATGGGCCTAAATAAGGTGTCGCAGCACACTTGGCAGAAAAAGGTCTCTGCAGAAAAATAATGATTACGGCCGGCTCCGACACGATATGGACTAGAGGTTTGATGCATATGAAAGTAGACTCCAGGAGCTTTCCAGAAAGTATTTTCACGCCTAAATCCAAGTCCATATGGGGTCGGGGCAGCCATCACAAGCTGCTGCTGTTCTGGAATCCAAATGTCACCGGTGCGAATGCATCTCCGTTTCATTCCTGTCCGTTGTTCCTAAGCAACAAAACAGAACACATGTTTCCATTGTCTAAATAAGATAAGATGAATACATAACACATATTTCCATTGTCTAAATAAGATGAATAAGAAGCTAGGAATGAGGATACCTAATTGTTTAGTTGGTGCACACGAGCCCGAGTAATCAGACCAGAAATCTGATTATGTGTAGGTGTGGATGTCCACATCATCCTCCCCTTCTTGCATTTGTGTCATCCTCGACTCAAGCTCATCATCTTCTCCCAAATATGGCTTCAAATCTGCAATATTAAATGTGGGACTAACCCCAAAATCTGTAAGCAAATCAAGCTTATATGCATTCTCATTAATCTTTTCGAGGACTTTGAACGGACCATTAGCTCTAGACATCAATTTGGACTTTCTCAAATCAGGAAACCGTTCTTTTCTCAAATGCAACCAAACCAAATCACCAGGTTCAAAATCTAGTTGCTTTCTACCTTTATCACCACTAATTT
>VSTD030001845.1:0-12516 GCA_008808055.3 Sporobolus alterniflorus | reverse complement strand
CTAGTATTGCCTCGGATCTGTTGACTTTCTAATACTTGCATCAGGATAGACAGGGAACAGTATCTGATTTCTTTTAAAATTTTCTGTGCATATATAAGTTTCTTTTCATTTTAGCTCCACTTTCCCCTCGTTTCGTTGAGATAGTTGGAACAAGAAAGCGGTGTAAAAAAGTGAAGGCAGGAAAGGCATGGCCAAAAGTAGGGAAAGTGGCATGCAACTGCTTGTCCAGTTGCCCCCACTGATCTTAAAAGCGAAAGCTGAATACTATATTTTTTAGCTGCTTTGCATACTGCCAGCTAAGTCCTACAAAGAGTCCAATCAATCAGAAAAAAGGATCTAGAGAAAAGAAAGAAAAGAACCCAAAATCTAGCAATAGATTTATGAATGGGATTAGAGAGACAGAAATATTTATTAATCCTGTACTAGGCTATTGATAATCTCGTGAATAAACATAGTATATAACAATATGATCGGAAGAAATCACCCAAATAATATATAAACAAGTAGGAAAGAACATAACAACAATAACCAAACATTTTATTTTCAAGCAAGTTGGGATATGCTAAAGATGAAATCACATGAGAAAAAAACAAGGACACAACCAGAACGAAAAAGAAGGAGAAAAACAAAGGGCGATAAAAAACTAAATCAAAAAGGAGAAAAGACAATAAAACACTAAGTCAAAAAAATGAAAAGAGGTAGGAAAAAACTTGACAAAAATGTAATATAAAGGAGAAACTGAAGATCAAGGTTCTAACACATAAATTGCTAGATTCCATTCTTTCCTATCTAATATTAACCCCTCAATCATTTAAATCGCTTTTTACGGACTCCTCTCATATCAAGTTTGATCGACCTCTACCTCTCTTCTTATTACCGGTTCATCTTATTATCCCATTACGAATTGGTGCATCCGTGAGCATCTGTTGAATATATCTAAATCATCTCTGATAATATTGCATGAACTTCTCCTCAACTAGTGCTTGTGCTTTGTATCAGAAGTAGTATAGGAAAACAAGATGGTGAGAGACATAACATGCATGCATGGTCATCGAAGCTTCATTTTTATTAAGTAGCAAACCACCTTTCAGTGCTTCAAAACATAAATACTTACCAGCATTCATACCGACTTTTTTTCAGTGCTTCAAAACATGAATACTTACCAGCATTCATACCGACTTTTTAATTCACCGTTGACATTTGGGTGGTGGTATCCTCACTTGCACAAATTGTCAACCACCCATATTACTAGCTAGAGTATTATACTTCACCTAATAAACTCCAACTCGATCTCCCTAAAGTCCATCCACATGTCAAATTGTGTCAACTTTAGTGATCAAAGATTGAGAATCAAAATTCTTCTAAAAAGTGATGAGTGGTAGCTAGCTAGACTGGCCACACTACTGAAGTGCTGCACACTTTGATGCCTTTGTAGTTAGCACATACTTATCTCTAATAAAATGGATTGCACCTAAGTGCCACTTAAACAGCCTTTTTGGGTATTGGAAGAGTGCGAGCGGACACATGTTGCATGCACCCACAACTCCCGACGGATGTATGACCAGGAATAATATTTTGAAAGATAACATAGGAGTATGTTGAACAATTATGCAGTTTCCTGTGCTGACTCAGAAAATATTCAACTCATCTATCTTGAGTAACTTTCGGCTAAATACGCTATGCATGAAACGAGAGAGAATTTTTTTTTATCCCTTTAGACACCTGGAGGTCAACACCTATGAGGAGTCGACATGTTGCACTCTTGATCTAGCACCTTTTCCAAAGGCATGCACCGAAAAACACTTTTAAGAAAGCCAAAAAAAATCCTAACTTTGAACAAGCTTTGAGTGCACTTTCCCATCAAAGGCAAGTAAAGCAGTACATAGTGGCCAAAGCGGACTCACGAGAGTCACTAGAGGAGAATTCTATAACTTGCCCGTCCACACCAGGAATAATTAAACAATCTTATCATGATTTTTTGAAGGTATTTTTAATATGTGGTCAAGTTTAAATAAGAAAAAGGGCACATGGAATGGAAAGCTAGGAGACGGTGAGGCTCCAACCAACCCACCATGGACACGCACAGAGATTTTTTTAAGCATGTCGTTCTCAAGACATGAAAGCAAAAGCAAAATATGCTTTGTAAATGACGCGATTTGATGTTTTCCACTTGGCTGTAATCACACAAGTCGCTCGACAGGTTAAAAAACCAGTTGAAAACCGGTTGGTTTTCATAAAAACCAGAGAAACCAATCCGCACCGGTTTTACCGATTTTCAGTAAACCGGCCGGTGAATTTATTTTTAAAAAAATTGAAAAATTTTAAAATAAAAAATTCTAAAAAAACTAGAGGTGATTTCAAGAGTTTTGGTCAAAACAGAATTCAAAAAAATCAAAACAACGCGATCTGCAAAATTCATCGAAGTGAAAACCATTTGGTTTTCATGAAAACCGTCCGGTTTTCTCAAAATTTCAATCGGTTTTTGGTGTACCGCTACTCATAATTGGATTAGAGTCTGTTATTTGGCATCCACAGCCTCCCCTGAGACTAACCCTTCAGTTTCATCGTCTATGGTTCGACGAGTAATTTTTGCCATTTTTCTTCCAAATTTTGAAATTCGGTTTTTGACTGGTTTACCGATAACACCGACCGGTAACTGATTTTTGGTATTTTCAAATTCAAAATTTAAATTCGGATTGATTTTGACCAGTTTTCATGGTAACCGATCATACCAATGACGAGCGGTTTTTGACCCGTATCGGTATTTCAATCCGTCGTACTACTAGGCGACTAGTATATCTGACGCTTCAACTAGTCACAGTTTGACAGTTGGTAAGCAGAAAAGTGAAGGAGATTGGAGTCGCACCACCTGGCAGCAAGATCTCTGACTTTCAGTGCTGTTTTCACATGGATATCGACATGAAACAGGAATTTGAATAACTTCCGTGGGCCTGGAGCTTACGGAAATAAGCTAGTTTTCACTGAAGTTAACTAACTTCTATGAGGAACTAGCCAACAAAAATTAATCGATGAAAGTTAGCTAACTTCCATAAGCCCGGCACGGCTCACGAAAGTTAGTGCGGAATCCTCAACTTTCATCAGCCTGTGTACTCAGGGAAGTTAATTTGCTACTTCCGTCGGATATTGTACATACTCACAGAAGTTATATTGCACCACTTCCGTCGGCTATTGCACATGCTCATGGAAATGAAGGGAAACAACACCCAAAAGTGCTGCTTAATTTATTTCCTGTCGCAACACAAAAACTATGCACATATATATAGCAAATTCATCACATATATATGGCAAATTCATCCATCTCCACATACACATTATCATCCACCTTTTCTCAAACATACACCATATCATCCACATTGTCATAAGCATACAATATATCATCCACATTGTCTCACAAACATACACCATATGACAGAGTACACACATTCAAACATACACATACAAGGTACAAGACTTACGCATCTCACGGAGACGCGGAATTGTTCGAGTTATGTCTACTATTGTCCGGAGTGTCGTTGAAGAGCCCTTGGACAAATGATTTCCCTGACCCGCACTCATGTTCACCAGGTGCTCCCACAGTGGCCGGTGGAGTGTGATACTACAAATGGATTTGATTGACCAAGGTATAAGAGACGGTTTGTGATAATATTGATTAAGTGTAAGATATAAAATACAACAAGTTCTCATACTTGAGCGTCGGGAGGCGGGGTAAAGGTCTAAGGAGTCATTGGCTCAAATGGAGGTGGAGGAGGTATTGTTATGACCAAAACTTGAATGTTCAACCTGACACTTAGGAAGCATGCCTGATATAGAATTTGTAAGTACTCCGTATTGTCCTATGTTTCAATGAAAATGGAGAATCACTCAAACTTACCAGCATCTATTGTTGAACGACGTTGGCGTAGTGCTGAGACATTTGCTCTTGCTGTGAGGCGAACTAGTTTTGATAGTAGGCATCACGCTGCGCAATCACTTCTTGCAACCTATCGTCCTCGACGGTGCCTTGCCTTGATCTTCACCGACTGGCAGCCCCTGAGCTCTGTGGCAGGCCCGCTGCTTTCGCCCTTCTCACTTCTCTGGAGTCAATCAGTCCATTTAACATGGAGTATTTGCACATAATATAACTCACATTACACCTCATGTAATATATACAGACAAATAAAATCATGCAAAGTGATTGCCAAAGTATGACATGTCACCTTCTATGTGGCTTCCCGCCTCCGCTATTATACACCACCATCACATCAATAGATGCCCCTCGCCAGTTAAAGTCATCTCCATGTTGAGCTACCATTTCTTGGCCATAAGCCGTCTGCAACAAGCAAACCATTTAAAATCAACATGGAGGAACCACACATGAGTCCAACAAAAAGTGGAAACAGATTACCAGAGCCGTTGTAGCAACCGGAGTGGACAACTGATCGGGGTAAGTAGGATCGTGACCTTTGTGACTTTCTACAAAGACTTTGATATCACTCGGGTCCACACTGGTGGCAACTGCCTTCAAAATGGAGTTAGTCTTACAAATATGTAGGTTACTAAACATAGTCAAGTTTAAATTGTCTTACCATTTTCTTAGCTTTGCGGATATGTCCATCGGCGCCGTAGGTGTGTTTAGGCTCATGACCTCAGTTCTGCCTTCACTTCTTTGACATTTTGATGAATTCAGGTCTTGCCCAGTACTTGCATAGAGTAAAGTAACCTGGTACATTATTTTGCATCCAGACCTGCACATATATATTCCATAGTTTAAATAGAGACTGTTAATATCAGAAGTTGAGGATAAATTGTTGTAAGATACATTACCTCTTGATATTGTTCCTCAGTCAAGTAGAAAGAAGAAGCTCCATGCTTCTTGTCAATGGGTTACCCGACTCCTTTCAAGTACTGGTCAACCGCTTGGATTCATGCATAGGAGAGCACATCCGAGAACACCTTTTTAGCATTAAAATGAAACATTGAAGATGTGTGCTCCTTATGATCACATATCTCTGACAACTTATAATGACTCTGTAAAACCAAATTTTAAATAAAAATCATACACAAGTAATTGAAATAAATAATAGTTGACACGATAAGGAAAACTCACCCAAAAGCCATTCCAAATGACTCACTGGGCATACTAATATCAGCTATCGAACTGGTAGCGGAACATGTCCCAGCTAAGACAAGGGACCTCCTCACCACTAACTAGATGAGTGACAAGTCCAGGACAGCAAAGACGAAACAAGTTACCTAAGATTTGGTTAACCGTTCTGTGGTGTTTAGCTCCTCCTTAAAAGGAGGTGTCGAACCAGCCCCTGCAAGCATTTAATAAATACAATCAAATATAATAAGCTCGCATACATAAGAACAATATCAAACTTCATAAATAAATACCCACCCATCACCGATTGGTTTGATCATAGTTTTTCCATCCTCTCTATCCAGAACCAGTGGAGACATAACGACGTGGCTCCTCCTCCTAGACCTATGTCCGGAGCCTGATGCTATCAAGCCACCAGTCTCGTGTCTGTCAGTCACCTCCGCTCCATCGGTCTCGGTCTCATGCTCGTCATCGTCGTTGTCGTTGTCCATGTCCATCTAGTGGTTCCCCTCCATGCCCATTTGTTTGGCCCCCTGCTCGACCCCCTGCTCCTCGGATTCCTCCATCTCACACTTGTAGTCATCCTACAAAATGGTACGAAACATTTAAAATTGAATAAATGTGATACTTTGTAATATATAATTTTCTAAATTTAAATTATTACCTCATTCATAAATGCGACCGCACATCTTGGGTTATCCACTTCAACCGCCCTCATCAACACTTGACATCTCAACGAGGATGAAGAACTACCTTGAAACAAGCCCTCCGTGTTACCATCCTTGCTCTTCTTGAGGAAACTCTTTGGTAGCAGGCTCTTCAATTTTTTTGACATCCTAGTAAAATAAACAAGAACAAGTTAATACATCAATATTGAAATGAATTGAGAAAATATGAAAGAAACATAATATGAAATGAGCAAAATATGAAACAAACATACTTGTCAATTATCATCAAAATTAGGATCAAGTTATCTCCTTGTCCCCACAAGGACAATATTTTAATTTTTCTTCTTTTTTTCTTCCGAGCAAGCACTTGTTTCCTTTTTGTAACAACCTCCTCTACATCATTAGGATCTTCGACTAGAGAATCAAGCCCCTCGCTAATCTCTACATTAGAAGAGGTAGGCTAATCATCTTCTTGGACATTCCCATAATTCTCTTTGTCTTCTAAGTTGCATGCATGGTAGCAACTATCACTAGGGTTGGGTAGCGGTTCACGAGGATTCACTTTGTACATAACCCACCAAGCACTAAGCTTTGGACATGGATACATCATGCAATGAAACTATTGACATTGGAGCGCAATTACAAAATTGTCGTGACCACGTACCCGTTCCTCATGCTTTATTTGAACCATGATATATTTGTTCTCTCGAATGCCATGAGTGGGATCAAACCAATCATAATAGAAGAAGACAACTCTAAGATCCTTATTGCCTCCAAATGTTAACTTGAGTATGTCTTTAATGACTCCAGAATAATTTGTTTCCCGCCCTTCATCATCAACTGCCCTAATTACAAATCTTGTATTACATGTGGCCGCTAGAGGACGAGCATCTTCAAATATGGTTGAACGGAAGCGAAAGTCATTGACATCGTATCGACCATATCTTCTGACAGTTATGTATCCATAAGATAGTTGACGTAGGTCCGGATGTACATTGCTCACTCGTAGTGCATGTTCTGTGAACCATGTTACAAAATTTGGTTGCCCTTGTATTCCTGACTGACGCATGTTGTCTAATTGCTTTTGTGTAGGTTGACGGTCAGACCTCCAGGTTTCTGCATCGAACTCACTGTTATACAAAAAAATATACATAAATAGGTAAACAACTAATGATCATTTTGACTAAGTAAGTACATAATTGAAATATCCACTTATGAGAAATAATGACTCATCTCATCAAGATTTGTGTACATGTACAACAAAGTAGAATTCCGATCCTCTTCATTTAGATGGTAAATTCTTCCAACACTAACAGTCGTGCCTCTCGATTTAAAAATGCTAAGGTCAGAGTGAGGATCATCTTGATGTACATGGTACTGCATCATAGGTGCATTAACATTATGTTCCTCTATGAAGTATACACTTGTAAAATATGCAATCTCTTTGTATTTAAATTCTTCTGTGATGTACCCTTCTACTCTTGCCTTATTATCAACCATGTGCCTAAGCCTCTTTATAGCTCTTTCAAAAGGATACATCCACCTATATTACACCGGTTCACCTAACTTAGCTTCGTACGGAATATGAATAAGTAAATGTTGCATTGGATTAAACCATCCGGGTGGGAATATTTTCTCCAACTTGCATAATAGCACCATAATCTCTTTGTTCAACTTCTTTTCTTTCCTTTGCTTTCATGCAGAACAGAGCTTGTGGCTTCATACCACGTGTTGATAGTTCAAGAGATGGCCAGTGACAAATCATAGTCAAGTCTTTTCTGGCTTGTTTATTGTCTTTTGATTTTTCTGGAAAATTCATGCACGTCGTTACTATGCTTTCAGCAACATTACGTTCTTGATGCATGAGGTCAATGTCCAGTTGTTCTCTTTTCCATATCCTTCAAACTCCTCCCCGCCATCACAAATTTTCAGGTTATTCAGTTGCTCAATAATCTTTTGACCGGTTTGACGCCTCAGAGGTGCCTTTTCCACAATAGTATCCTTTCTGAAAACATTACTTTGCAGCCTAAAGGTGCGTTCTGGAGGAAGAACACATCTATGATAATCGAAATAACATATCTTCTTCCCCAATTCAAGATGAAAACAATCAGTATCCTTGCTGCATATGGGACAAGTCAAATTTCCATGAACGCACCATCTAGAGAAAATACCATAGACCAAGAAATCATGAATTGACCACAAGTATCTCCTTCAAACTCTGGACATATAACATTAAGCATCTTATCCATTCTATCCTCATCTGTCACATCATCTTCTACTACCGGTTCATATTCAGGCACTTTCTCGCCATGGTGCACCCATACCTCATAGTCTGTCATATAACCGAACCTACAAATGTGTATTGAAACATTTTTCTTGTCGTGGGATAAACCATTTTGACACTTGCTACATGGACACCTTGTGATTCCAGTGTTTGACAGTGAGAAAGCATGTTCGGTATACTTATTAGTCTTATCTACCCATTCTCTCGAGTGAGCTCCATTCTTTCTCCAACCATCATACATCCATTTTCGGTCATCACCAATAGTTGCAGGTAATTCTGAACCAAGAGGAATGATTAATTCACCCGTTAGCACTCCAATGTCTATAGAAAAGGTACATATATGTATTAAAATATTTTAAGCCAATTCTCACTTAAGTCGTATTTTATCACTAATCACCCGCTAATATCAATCCAATTCTCACTAATCAAGTCAATTCTCACACTAATCAGCAAGTCAATTCTCACAACTTACAACTACCATCATGAGAAGATTTTTTAAGTATCTTGCCTTGCCTTAAAATAGCCACCAAACAACGACATAGAAGCAGCCAACAATCTTCCATGCCTTGCTCTCAAAGTCAATCTTGCAAGCTGCAAAGCATAATCGGCAAAACTGAGACATATGCCTAATGTTATATCAACTAAATCCATCAACCACACCATTGCAAAGTTGCGTATCAACAAGAATGAACAATCACATTTCCATCAACCACACCATTGCAAAGTTGCATATCAACAAGAATGAACAATCACATTTCCACCAAGACATTTGAATGACACTAGAATCAACAACCTGTAGGGGGCCTCACTGGCTCCGGGCTATGGTAGTCGGTGACATATGGGGAGCAGGAGGGTGGCGCTGCTCGGTGGAGGCCTTCAGGGAGTAGGAGGACGGCGCTGCTCGGTGGAGGTCGTCGAGTGTGCTAGAGCTGAGGAGGAACGACTGGCATCAGACGGAGGAGGACCGGGCAGCGTGCAAACGGGTGGCAAGCTCTGGTGGGGTGCCACATGGGCAGGTGGGGCACCGGCGGGTAGGCAGGGCCGTCAAGTAGGGCAACAGCAGGCAGGTGGGGCCAACGGGTGGGGCGCCACACTGGCGGGCGGGGCCGTCGAGTAGGGCACCGTCGGGTGGGCGGCGAGCTCTGGTGGGACACGAGGAGCAGGAGGGTGGTGGTGCAAGGAGCAGGAGGGTGACGACGCGAGGAGAAAGCAGGCGGGCAGTAGCATGAGGAGCTGCAGAAGGACCATTTCAGATTGAACCGCGGGCACGAGGAGCGGGTGGCCGCGTGGTCGATAGGGAAAAATGTAGCTTCCGTCGGTGGATAGGTATGCACACGAAAGTTAGGGAACTTCCGTGGCCTGGAATTAAAACACACTGAAATAAAGGTTATTTACGTTGGCCGGATTTGCCCCACAGAAGTTAAGTAACTTCCGTGGGTTCCCATGGAGCCCACGGAAGTTACTTAACCCCACGGAAGTGAACCGAATTCCTGTTGTGCATGTAACAAACCCTGCCGTGTACCCCGGTGTAGGTTGGCTATATTAGATTGTTTTTGTTGTATCCCCAACCGATCACCGATGACAGGGTTCTCCTAATGTACATGCTCTTCACTGAGCCTAAGGCGCCTATATAAACACGTAGCCGCCCGCGGCCACCATACGTGGTGGCGAAGATGCTTACCCAATCAATCTCATATGGTAATAGAGCCACTCCTCTGAAATCGCATCCAACAATAGCTACCAAGTCTTCTCAATCCTCCACCATCCCCTCCTCCTTTTCCATTCCGATCATGGAAAAACTCTCCAAGACCAACTATCGCTTATGGTGTGCCCAAATTATCCCATCCATTCGCACCACCTAGATGGAAGATCTCATTCTTGGGCTCGAGAAGATGCCGGCTAAAACGATGTCTATCTCCTCCAAAGATGCAAGTTCGTTGGTGAAGACAAACCCTGAGTATGTGCACTGGCTCGCTAGAGACCAGGCACTGCTTGGGTACCTCCTATCCTCTGTGACATGTGAGGTTCTGATGGGCAACATGACGGCAACGTCCACTGCTGCTGCCTGGAGCACACTCCAAGAGATGTATGGATCGCACACTCGTGCCCGATCTATCAACACTTGCATCACGTTGGCCACGACAAGGAAGGGCACATCGACGATGGCAAATTACTTCTCCAAGATGAAGAACTATGCTAATGAGATGGCTGCCTCCGGCCAGCTGCTCTCTGATGAGGACTTTACTATATATGTCCTTACCGGCCTTGATGAAGAATTTTATAATCCTTTGGTGTCATCTATTGTTACTAGGGTGGAGCCGATTTCTTTGCTGGAGCTCTACTCCCAAATGCTTAGCTATGAGCTTCACGTTGACAAGCAATCAGGTGGTGGCTACGACTCCCAATTCTCTGCAAATGCCACCGCTCGGGGTCATGGTACATCTCAGTGTGGCGGCCCAAGCTCTAGAAGGGGTCGCGGCCGTGGCCACGGACCTAGCCATGGATTCTCCTCCCCACAGTCACATGGTGGGTTCTCCAACAACTCCAACTATCGGTGCCCTGCACCAACTGATCCCTCTGGAGGACAGAACCGCCCTAGGTGCCAGGTTTGTTTCAAACTTGGTCAGACGGCAAATGTTTGCTGGCATCGTTTTGATGAGGAGTTTGTTCCTGATACTCGTGTTGCCGCCATGGCATCCTCCTCCACTGGCAATGACCCAAACTGGTACCTAGACACTAGCGCCATGGACCACATCACCGGTGAACTCGAGCGCATGACCATGCACGAGCGCTACACCGACAATGACCAGATCAGGGCAGCTAATGGTGCAGGTATAAATATTACTCATGTTGGTAAATCTATATTGCCCAATCCCTCTCATCCCCTCTATCTTAATCAAGTCTTACGTGTACCACATGCTCACAAACAACTCATGTCTATACATTGTTTCAATCTTGATAATCATACCTTCATCGAATTACATCATTTATTCTTTTTGATTCAGGACCAAGCCACGAGGAAGGTACTCCTTCATAGTCCATGTAGAGGTGGCCTCTACCCTCTGCCACAACATCTTTCATCTCCCACTCAACGTCTCATTTTGTCTGCAATAAAGCCTTCTCCAGATCGATGGCATTGCCATTTCGTCCATCATGCGCGTGAGATTGTCTCACGCGTTATTAGAGATAATAAACTTTCTTGTTCTCCTGGTGACTCCATCGAGTCAGTGTGTGATGCCTGCCTTCATGGCAAGGCACATTAGTTGCCCTATCCTCAATCTAGCAGTCATTCTAGTGCACCTTTGAATCTTTTTTTTTGAATGTATGGGGCCCAACTATTGATTATTTTGGGAACAAGAAATATTACGTTGACTTTATAGATGATTTTAATAAATTTATGTGGATTTATCTTCTTCTTCATCGATCTGAAGTATTCCAAATTTTCCAAGAATTTCAGTGTATGGTTGAGCGTATGTTTAATCATACAATCATCGCGGTCCAATATGATTGGGGGGTTGAATATGAGCATTTGAATTCTTTTTTTTTGCATTCTTCGTATATCCCACCTTGTTTCTTGCCCGCACGCTCATCAACAGAATGGCAGCATTGAGCGCAAACACAGACACATAGTAGAACTGGGACACGCTTTGCTAGCTCATGCCTCTATGCCATTGAAGTATTGGGATCAAGCGTTCCTTACATACACTCACTTAATTAATCGCACCCCTACTAAAGTTCTTGTTTATGACTGTAACATGCCATGTTACAGTTCCCCTAATCTTTCCCTAATCACCATCATTAGCGGCTTAGTCATGCATGACACGACTGGGTTAAGCCATTCAGAGTCAAGTCAAAGGCATTTTTGATTTACTTTAAATCTGAATCATCGAATCTGAACCAATAGATTCCTAGTATGAACTTCAACCTCATACCCAGGATTTGGATCCGACTGTAGGTGCAACCAGCAGCCCATGTTCCAAGTTTCGTCCAAATTCGAGGTTTCAAGAAGAAATTATATTAAATTCTCTCAAATTCTAACCTAGAAGCTTCTAAGAATTTTCAATTGAAATCCATTCTGAATCTGAAGAAGTTTCTATGTAGAAAGTAGTTCATCTTTTCGAGATCTTCAAAACTATATTTTATTTTAAATTTATCGGGCTAGGGAATGCTGTTTTTCGATCGGTCAAAGTTTGGAAGGTTTTGAAGTAGTTTGAATTCGTTTGAATTTGAATTGTATTCAAACCGCCGTCGCCTGTTACTGTACCGGGGGCCCACCGGTCAGCCTGCGCCCGCCCTGTTTCACTATTGGTCGTGCGTCGCTCGCTCGTGGGCCGCCCGTGAGCACCGCGGCCCGGCCGCTGCCGGTCATGCCGCGCCGCCCAACCGCCGCGCTGGCCCCAAGCCCCCTCCCCCCCCCCCACCCCCCGGTGGGGCCCCCCGCGACCCGTCCCCCCCCCCCC
>VSTD030001844.1:0-12517 GCA_008808055.3 Sporobolus alterniflorus | reverse complement strand
CTTGCGTGGGACTAAAAGGCTTGGTTGTTGTTATTGTTGTTGTTGTTGGTTCTTCTTGAAAACCGCTGTTGGTAATATTTTTATCAACAACTGTTCTCAACAAGAACCGATGTGGATAGTTTAAAGTGTTATCAGCAACGGTTTTCAAGAATCGCTGCTGATAACCTTTTCCTGCTGCGGTTCTTTAGTCTCCAATAATCTATCGGGGTCAGGATGTTATAAACCGCTACTAATAATATTTTAGCAACGGTTCGGGATGAACCGCTGCTGATAGGGCGCATTCTATATCAGTATTTCTAGTAGTGTGGCCACATGTTTAATCTGGGACTCATCTATTGTATCGAGCGCACCGTCACCATATCCGTCATGGCCAAGGCTCACATCGGTGACTTCTGGTCCATGCTCAAATCCTGGAGGCCATCAGTGTCAACAACAATGTGTTGTCGTCGACCAAGTTCACCGTCTCAAGCAAACCTGTCATGTTCCCAATGACGTACATCATCCAATGCAAGTATCATTCTAGAGGTAAACATTTGCTTGATCAGTTTTTGTCATGAAATTAAATGCTCTGGTCATTCAGTTATATAAATTTTGAATAATTGCACCTCATTTGCAGAATACATGTGAGCTAAAAAGTATGGACTGATAGTACTCTCAAAACAGGTAGCAGTGTACGAATTATAATATTTCCCCTAATTCATGAACATGCACTAGTCTTAATTATCTTGCTCATTGATTTGTTGATCTTCACTACATTTTCAGTTCTAAATTTTGATATTACACTTTTATTGACGATGCAGTTTCTCATCCATCATTGTGTCAGTTTACTGTTCATGGGAACACTTTGTATTGATCGAGGTAATGTGTTCAACCTTCTACACCATCTTTTGTGTAGTCGTTGGGAGGTGTGGCAGTTTGTTTCCTAGTTTTATCTAGTGACTGCTTTGCTCATGCTTTCTAATAAACTGCATTCATTTATGTTTCTTCTGACTAGTATTTGTAATATGCATATCTCATTGTGGTAGATCATTGGAGTGTTCCAGAATTTTTTTGTGTCTATTCTTAGAAAAAATTGCAGTAATTGTTTCAAACTTAGGATGATCCATGAGAATCATGTAATTTTATAACTTTTTACCTACTCACATATTTAAACTGGTCTGGACTGTGACTGCTGTCCCTATGTTATGAAAACAACACTTGTTTCATGAAGGTTGGAGCTTTTTTAGTTACTTTAGTGTTACATATGTTTAAATTTCAATTTTTTCTAGTTGGAGATCCTCAATATTTGAAGCATTATACTTTCCTCCATAGATAGATTGTAACCTGACACATTTAGTTCTTATAAGTATGGCATTGTTGAATTATGCAAATTGGGATTAGTTATCATATCTTTATTTTGTAACCCCTTTCCTATATTGTTGTTTCTTCTTTGGACCCTTCGAATTGTTACATCGTACATAAAGTCAAGAAAATGCTATCATATTTTTTATATGTATTTTTGTGTCTTGTACAACAGTAGTGTTACAATAAATGATTTTGGTTTTTTTTATGCAGCTTTAGGAGTATTTTTTTATGAAAATGACGCTACTGCCAGGAAACATTTTTGCTTGTTTGGCAGAACGAGTATGCATGTTACTCCAATGTTGGTAATTGTCTTTTTAATTTGGCCTATTGTTAATAATAAGCAGCAATAGGAGTGTGCTCCTATAATCAGGATTTGATGTGTCTGCATTCGTCATTATGTGCTCTGTCAATGGTATTTATGTGGCCCTAATGTTATGCCCTCTAATCTGTGCTTTAAATTTAAGTTTTAAATCTTTTTATGATTGGTGCAGTGGCCTAACAAGGTATTCTGACCACGTAGACATTAATTATAATTGGTAATGCAAACATTTATTTGTGTTTCCATAATTGCGGTGCTCCAAACTTCCAGCATATGCGAGGTTGGAACATGGCAATTCTATTATAACCGTAGTGATTGTGATTTCTTTGGGCTTAGTTTGTTTTCAAGAACTAAAGATTGAATATTGTTTGAGTCGTGTAGGTTGGATTGATTGTTAATACATTTTCTGATCTAATCTGTGCTAATATACTTCTATTGATGCAGTTTCTGATCTGCCATTGTATGGGAAGATCTGTTGTGGAGTGAGTGATCTATGTATTCGATCTTGCTAATGTGAGTGCAGACCTACTTTCTACACCATCTTTTATATTCTTGGTCCCTGCAGCTGTAGACGTTTGTTTCCCAGATTTTTCTAGTAACTTCTTCTGCTGATACTTGCTAAAATGCACCCTTAAGTTAATTTATTGGAGTTTCCATATTGACCCTAAAAATAGATCACGAAAAAAAAACTACACTCGGGTTTAGGAGTCTCCATATCTGTCGGAGTTAATTCTACACCACCTTTTATATTATGGGTTTAGGATTTATTTTGCGGCACTTGTAGTCGATGAAAATAATCTATTTAGGTTGGGGCCGACATAACTAGCTATGGCCCATGATATTTGTTGATTTTCTTAGTGTGTTAGCACGATGAAGAGGAACTGGACTGCAGAGTAGATCCACACATATGTCCTTGGCACCATTTTAGTGGTTAGAGAGAAGAAGAGGCCTAGGACGCAGGTGAAAGGGCAATGGGATGATCAGAGCAGCCATGCCATGGTCTTCAACCTGTGCATAATTTCAGCCTTTGATCAATCTCTGATAGGATCCGAAGGAACTTTAGATCATCCATCAATGCAGAGAATAGAATAGCATCCAGGAAGCAAAAGTAGGCACGCATAGTGATGATCACAAGGATGGTCGTGTCATGCCACACTCTGATGTATCGACGACGACTGCTGCTGGTGGTGGTGGTGGTGGTGGGGTTGGTCGGAGCCGGAGCAACCTGCTGATGTCTGATGATATATTGGTTGTCGAGCTTCTGCACCAACTGGTCGCGGACGATTCCATTGAAGCAGCACACTCCAGCTTCAGCACTGTACCCCCTCTTCCGTGTCATCAATCAAATTCACCAAAGATCTAACAATTAGGCCCATGCATGCTATAACCCAAAAGCCCATCGACTCCTACTGGTCCAAAGCTAACCGCCGCACACAAACACACATGCGACCAAGTACGTGCGTGGCAAAAGGGAAATGGCGTGTTTCATTTCCTCTTCCACTCCTCATGAACCGACGCCCCCTTGGCTTATGAGCCATTTACCAAGTGACATTGTCCACTCACAGTCATCGCCTCAAGATTCAAGAACTACCCCTCTGACTCCATTCAATGTCACAACCATCGCCTCAAGAACCACCTCCTTCCTCTGTCCCATCATGCAGCTACACAACTCCAGTCCCCAGAGCACGAGGCTTGGGTGCAAAGCTTGAAGAAATTTGTGAATCCGACGCTGGTGTGACTTGAGCATGTCGTCTTTTGCGGTGGTGACAGTGACGATGCTTCAGCTCCCATACGCCTCATTCATCAACAAGAAAAGAATGTAAGGTTCTTGAAAATCCATCACACGAGCATGCTCGTTCTTGTATGGCACACAAAGTGGTAGTTAGAACATGTTCTGTTTGGGCCTCGACGTCGTGTGCAGTCACAAGTCCCCGCTACGATGCGGTGGTCTTCACTGCACAAGATGCGCCTATTGTAGGCAACAATCTCAAGTTGGGTTTACCCTTCCACTGTGCCAATATTACTAAATGCCTCCAGTTGAGTGTTTTATCGTTGTCCCTTATTTCTGTGTTATGGACAAGGTTTGAATCACTTTGCGGCAGGACTAATTATTGATTGATTTTGTTATTTTCTCCACCTGAAACACTTGTATGTGATAAGATTTATTTATTAGACTCTAATTGTCAACACTTTTATAGCTGCTTACCATAGATTACTATGTTGTTTTCTAAATTCGTCAAATCATCATATAGAGTTGTTGATATTGTTTGGTGTGGGGGGTTATCTAGTGTAGAGATAGTGATATGTAATTTATGATTGCTACTCTCAGTAGTTTTTGTAACTGCTCTCTGTTTTTACTTTCAGTAGTTTTATATTTTCTCAGTTCTTTAATTGTTGTTACTTTTATTATATTTAAGTTTTTCATGATAAATCTACATTCGTAAGTATGGTATTTACACAATTTGTTATATAATGATATGTTTGCTTATGCTCTTACCACACATTGGTAATGGCTATTCAACAATAACTTAATTAAGAAGATCACGATGACTGATAAAAGTACATTCAAAGACTTCAGTGTCTTGTATGACAATTTGCTTGTAAATGTTGTTATGAATTTTCTTATTTTGTTTTCTATTTCTTGCAATCTGTTTACATTCAGTATATTCATGAATGTTTTTCTTTTTTTCCTTATCTTTTGATATTTTGAGTTGAGGAAAAAAGCTATAACATGTTATGAAAATATGTGTGTGAATTAGGAGCAGACTGACGAAGGAGGGGATGCGTAAGCAAGCTCTGATTCTGATGTTTGTTATTTATACGAGGGGGTTGCGAAAATAATCAGTTGATGTTTGTACTGAGAAAGTTTTGATACCTAGGAAAAGATAATTTTGAAAAAGTCAAAAAGGTCTCATCAGTCATGGAAGCTTCAAGGACGTCTGCCCATGCTGAGTCGCTCCCTTCTGGTTTGTACGACTTTTGACCCTCGCTTGCTGATTTTCTAGAAGTGTGCAAGGACAGCAAATTGAGGGGTTGTTTAATTGAAGAAAGCTAGAAGATGTTCCGTAAAGGCCAGTGTCAGATACAAAGAGCCCAGAAGAAGTTTGTGTCTGAAATTATGGGCATCTTGAGTTGCTTTCTGAATCACGAGGATGCTGCTCAGGAACAACGTCGAGACCTTGTTGTCTCACCTCATGATGAAGGTGCAAAGCAGGATGCATTTGTGAGTTTTTCATGTGACTATCCTAGTAATTTAATATTTATTTTGTATACACGCCATACTAGATCTTTTCTATAGGACTCATTCGCAGTTATTTTTGTCGCTCTGTTATTGTTGTTCAGTAGTTTTCATTGCTGCTTAGTAATCCTATTTTGATGTTCTATATGTGTATAATAGGCATCATTCTTTGGACGATCAACATATGCAAAATGATGCAAAACAACATCTGAGTTAGGAACCTGACTCATCATTAATCTGATTAGAGTACTTGTATCATTCTAGTACTCTGACAAACTGAGTTCATGTCTCTGTGTCCTTAAGTAACATGTGTATGTAATTAAGTAATTTTTTCTCTCATCTAGTTATCCCACTGGTGCCCTCTGACATGTTCAGTAATTGTTGTATGTGATTTAGTAAATGTTTACTCGTTGCTCTTATCCAGGAGCTTACCATTGTTCACACGTCCACAATCTGGTCAGTGGTCAGAATATTTTGAATCAATTATACCGACAATTGAATTCGTTTAGTTCAGTAGAAAGGACTTGGAGGTGAAAAACCAACTTGTAATTCTTAAGCTTTACTAATCTCATCAAGTTACTTGTTATTTTTTATAAGTAAATATTTGTGCTTAATTTGTTGAATGATTATTGCAGCAATGATTGTCTACCATGTACTATTGTACATAGAAGGCTTTGAGGTAAATGAAATATGTGACAGATGAGATTGATCCTACGCCCATTAACAATAGTATTGAAATATGTTTGAAGTACTTGTGTCATAAAAATGTATGAATAGGTATTGCAATACCGGAAAACATTTACAAGGTAGCTCCTCTTCAACCCAGAAAACAAGTGTGCTCCAGTTGTTGGTAAATATTCTCCTGCTCACATAGGGGGTTACAACAATAGTGAGTATAAGAAGTTATATGAGTTTGCATGTTTATCATCTGAGGTGATCAAAGTTGGAGGGAAAGATCCTGCTAGAAAGAAGGCGATATCCAAGAAGATTAAGGAGTATAATAAGCCAGAGTTTGCAGGTTCCTCACCTAATGTGACACCTTTGTTAAACTCAGCATACAATGAGAATCATCAGATATTAAATACCAAGAAGAAATCGAAGAACGAAAAGAATACTAGCGTGAAACGTGGAGGAAAATATAAAATGATGCTTGCAGTAAGAAAAAGTCAGAGAATTGTTAATATCAATAGAATGAAACAAGAAGTAGAGTTAAGAAGTTCAAAAATGTTGAAGAGCGTGTTGCCGCAGAAATGAAAATGACAAATAAATGAAACACCATAGAAAAGGAAACACCACAAAAAAATAAAAAGAATCGACAAGCAAATATTAATGGTGTCTTCATTTTCTTTCCTCTAGAGAATCAATAAGTAAATATTGTTGGCTTTTGTGTGGAGCAAAGAAAACGAACACACCATTAATATTTTCATGCATGTCGATTCTTTTTCTGCATCCTTTTCTTTTCTGTGGCTTTCATTTATTTGTTGTTTCTTTTTCTACGGCGTCACGCTCTTCGTCGTTTTTGAACTTCTTGACTCTACTTCTTGTTTGGTTTTGTTGATATTAACAATCCTCACTTTTTTCTACTTCAAGCATGATTTTATATTTTTCTCCCTATTTCACCCTACATTCCTTTTGTCATCCAGCTTCTTGTTATTTAATACCTAACGAATTTCATTGGATGTTGTGCTCGACAAAGGTGACACGTCATGTGAATAACCTGCACACTTCAGCTTATTATCCTCCTTACTCTTCATGGATGCCGCCTTCATTTTAGCAGGATCTTTTTCTCCAACTTTGATCACCTCAGATGATCAACCTGTAGACTCATCCAGTTTCTTATACTCACTATTGTTGTAAATCTCCCCCATTTGAGCAGGGGAAAATTTACTATCAATTGAGGCACATTTTTTTCTGGGTGGAACAGGAGCTCCCTCGTAAGTGTTTTCCTGTATTGCAATATATGTTCCTGCATTTTTAAGACACAAGTAAGTACTTTAACACATATTTCAATACTATTGTTACTTAAAGGGCATCATACTATCCTCATCTATGTCATATATTTCGTTTACCTCAAAGCCATCTATGTACACATATATTTCATCTACCTCAAAGCCATCTATGTACAATAGTACATGATAGCCACAATCATTGCTCCAATGACCATTCAACAAATTAAGCACAAATATTTACTTTGTAAAGAGCAGCACGTAACTTGATGAGATTAGTAAAACTGAAGAATTACAAGTTGGTTTGCTTCTTGACCTCCAAGTCTTTTCTACTGAATTGAGAGAATTCAATTGTTGGCATAATTGGTTCAAAATGTTTTTTACCACTGGTCAGGTCGTGGACAAGTGAGCAATTGTTACCTCCCAGATAGGAGCAACAAGCAAACATTTACTGAATCGCAAACAACAATTACTGAAAGCACGAGAGGGCACCGGTGAGATACCTGGATGGGAGTTTACTGAATCACTGGCACAAGTACACAGAGACATGAACTCAGTTTGTCGGGGTATGCATTTTTAAATAGTAGAGATAGAATGATACATGTACACTAATCAAGTCAGGTTCCCGACTCATATGTTGTTTTGCGTCATTTTGTATTTGTTGATCATTCAGAAACTTATGCCTATTATACGCATATAGAACATCAAAATAGGATTAATAAGCAGCAATGAAAACTACTGAACAACAATAATGGAGCGGCAAAAATAACTATCGAATGAGTTCTGCAGAAAAGGTCTAGTATAGCAATTAGAGTAGCACGTGTATAAAAAATAAATATAAAATTACTGGGGCAATCACATGTAAAACTCACAAATGCATGCCTCTTTGCACGTTCAACACAACGTGACACAATAGTCTCAATGCTATTCTGGTGATTTTAGACACAAACTTCTTCTGGGCTCTTTGTATGTGACACTGGCCTTTATGGAACATCTTCTGGCTTTCTTCAATCAAGCAACAACCCCTCGATTTGCTATCCTCGCACACTTTCAAAAAATTAGCAAGCGAGGATCGCATGTCCTTGAAGCTCCTATCACATATGGGACCTTTTTGACTTCTTCAAAATTATCCTTTTGCCAACTACCAAAAAACATTAGAATCAGAGCTTCCTTGTGCATCCCCTTCTTCATCTGCCTCCTCATTCACACACACATTTTCATAGCATGTTTCATATTTATGCCTAAACTAAAAATATCAAAACATAAGTAACAAAAAGAAAAATACTAATGAATGTACTGAATATAAACAGATTGCAAGGAATAGAAAACAAATAAGAAAAGTCATAACAACACTTACAGACAAAATGCCATATGAGACACTGGAGCCATATTTGAATATCCTTTTATTGGTCATCACGGATCTTCTAAATTAATGTGTTGTCGAATAGACTTGACTGATGTGTGGTGAGAGCATCAGCAAGCATATCATTACATAACAAGTTGTCTAAATAGTACATCTGCAAATGTAGATTTAGCATGCAAAGCTTAAATACAATAAGAGTAACAAAAATCAAAGAACTAAAAAAATACAAAACTATTGAAAGTAAAAATAGAGCAATTACGAAAACTACTGAGTAGCAATCATAAATCAGATATCACTATCTCTACACTAGATAGCCCCCATGCCAAACAATATCAACAAGTCTATTTGATGATTTGACAAATTTACAAAACAACATAGTGATCTACCGTAAGCAACTATAAAATTGTACGACTAATAAATGAACCTTATCACATGCAAGTGCTTCAGATGGAGAAAATAACAACATCAATCAGTAATCAGTTCTGCCGCAAAGTAATTCAAGCCTTGTCCATAGCACAAAAATAAGGGCAGCGATGAAACACTCAACTGGAGGCATTCAGTAATATTGGCACAGTGGAGGGGTGAACCCAAGTTGAGATTGTTGCCCACAATAGGCGCATCTGGCGCAACGACAAATCTTGGTACCCACAGGTCCTGAAGAGGCAGAAGACCACCGTGTCATACCGGCGACTTGTGACTGCACATGACGTTGAGGCCCGAATAGAACATGTTCGAACTGCCACTATGTCTGCCACACAAGAACGAGCACCTTCGTGCGATGGATTTTCTAGAACCTTACATTCTTTTCTTGTTGATGAAAGAGGCGTATGGGAGCCAAAGTGGTATCGCCACCACAAAAGACGCCATGCTCACATCCGGACCTCACCGTCTAGGGACTGGAATTGTGGAGCCGTATGATGGGACAAAGGAAGGAGGCAGTTCATGAGGCAATGGTTGTGAAATCGAATGGAGTCAGAGTGGCAGTTCTTGAATCTTGAGGTGATGGGTGTGAGTGGACGGCGTCGCTTGGTAAATGGCGCAAGTGCAGAAGCCATGGGGGTGTCGGTTCATGCGGAATGGAAGAGGAAATGAAACACGCCCTTTCCACATGTGCAACTTAAATATACTTTTCTCAACAAATCCAATCAGCTATGCAGGATTAAATAGAAATGAATTATCCTAAATTTATTAGCTACCTAATCAGTTAAGTAGATTTCCCTTCAGTTATGATTTGGTGTGATTCGGCTCTGCAGTATATAAGCAGATACCAGCGATAGGAATAAGGTGTCGGAGTATTTAGTCAAGTAATCAGCCTTCTTGTATCCTCTGCCTTGTGGCGCGGTGCTAATCACGGCTCCTTCACTGAAAGAGGTCCAAGCCCTCATCCCACTACCTCATTCTCATTCAAATACAACTTGAGAAGAATCATGTTTACCAACTCCGTTGAATACCCAACCCGTGACAGCAAAGGCATGAAGTTGATATATGGTAGTGCAGAATCATCAATTTTTGTATGAGCTAAAGAAAGCAAAATGAGATTTGGAACTGTGCCTGCCAAAACACATAATTTTGAGAAGTTATCGAAGTATCCGTGAGGCTCAAATATTTCAAGTTCCTTCCAATTCTTGCAACATGTTCAATTGCATCATAAGTTATTCCGCTGGAGATAAGGTCCAGATGCATCAGATTTTTCATCTTTTCTATGAATGACAGATTGCTTAAACAGCAACCACACAAGTCCAAGTATAAGAGTAAGCTTGCTTGGATGCTAGATAATATTTCATCAATATTGCCAAATGAAGCTGCAGAAGGTTTCCAGCGGTAAAGGTAATTCAGAAATCCTCATCACAGGTAGAATGAATAGTGCAGTTGCTCGTATTTAGACACTGCATGGTCAGAGGAAGCACTAAGCAAATGACATATGTCCTCAAAAGATTCAAGAATGTCAATCTTGTAAAGGCCTTAAGGACAGAAGCTCCATTTGTAGTTTCACTGCCCCAAATATCAAGATGTTCTAGTCGTGTTAGTACCTAGAAGAAGAATGCAGATACAAGAAATCAGCAAGCAAGGAACAGTTCATAGACAGTGAAAGGGTTTTAATGGCTTCTCTGCTAAAAAAACTAGTTGATAACCTCACGTGATGCTGTGAGATTTTAAAATAATTTATATTTATATGAATTCACATGTTAATTTCAATTCAAACAAAATATAATCAAACTTAAAATAACAACATTATTAGACTCTCTTGATGATTACATGGTACTAATATTTAAAATGGTTATATAAGAAATTGGATCATGAAATAATAAATGAACTTAAGTCTATTATTTCACCCCAAAGAGTGGTCATAGTCTATAATGTGACCCATTTGCTCACATGATCCGTAAATCTTATTATGTTACAAATATAAAATAAATTAAGTTGATTTAAAAATATTCAAAGCATATATAAGTGAGATCTAGTTTTAATTTTAAAAAAAAATTAAAACATATGCAAGTGAGATCTAGTTTTGTTCATCTCATCGCGTAAACCACGATGGTGAAAATAAAATTTAAAATAAATACTAAGTGAGATTAATCATTTTAAAGTTTATATATCACACAATATGATGTGACAGATATGTGGATGAAGTGAGTTTGTGTGTTGATATGACATATGTTAATTGGGTGATGATGTGGATAATTTATATGTCAAGAGAATGACTTATAGTAGGTTTCACTTATATAGTTATAGTTGATAATTCCCTATCATATTACAAGGAAACCATTTTAAGATTTTTAGGACAATCTCATGTTACAAGAAACTACAATAACTTTGGTTAACAACTCCATATTCTGTCTCTGCCAAATGTTTTGATTCATTTGCACAACAATAGTCATATTCTACTAAAACAAAAGAAAATAATCAATAATGTCACGCAAAATTAATTAATTAGTTGTTAGATGCATCGGCAGTCACTACAGGAAACTGTTGAACTTTTAAGCCAAAATCCACGAAAGAAACCTTTTTTCGTCGGCTTCCATCGGCCACCGACGAAAATTACGTAACTTTCATCGGCCAATCCGGGCTGATGGAAGTTAATCAGAGAAACCTCTTGAAATCTGGGAGTGGGGGGCAGCATTGGGGAGCGATGCATCGATTCCCTGTCCTGCATAGGGTTGAGCAAGAAAAATAGTTGAGAACTGCACATTCAAGCACTTTGGCCAGGCAAACCAGCTAAAAGAGAAACAGTTTCTGTCGTCCGTTTGTTTTGTTTGAATAACATTTTTAGCTCGAGAGTGGAAATATAAATCGCAGGTGGAAGAACAAAATTAAGCATTTTGCGATCGGAACGAATAAAACGCTGACGAAAAGAATGGGCCTTTTAGATTCGCATACATATGGAGAGAGAGCACCTTGCAAGGGATTACGGCGCCATTAACGCAACCTAATTTAGTAGCAGAGGAAATGAGAATGCAGCAGGCAGGAAGAGAGGGGGGACTAACCTAATCTAGTAGCAGAGGAAAGGAGAAGTCCCGGGGCGCTGCAGAGGACCGGGGCACGCTGAAGGCCAGGACCCAGCAGAGGGCCAGGCCGCGCCGAAGTCCTAGGGCACGGCGGCGGCTCAGGGCGCACCGGAGCTAGGGCGGGCACAGGCTGCCGGCCGTCGGGCTAGGTGAGCGGGCGGGCGTTGAGCTGCGGCCGGGTGTGACGCTAGGGCGGCAAGATCTGGACGAAGCTAGGGAGGAGCAATGGAATGGCTCACGTCGACGGGGCGGTGCTGGACTTGGGGTGGCGGAGGGCGGGGCGGTGCTGGATCGACTTGGGGTGGCGGAGGGCGTCGTCGAAGTCCGGGGCGAGGCGGAGGCTGGGGGGGGGGGTGCACGCGGGCGGAGGCCAAGGTGTCGAAGTCTCGGTGCGGTGGCGGGCGGCGGGCGCACGGGTCGGGAGCGACGGCGGCGGGCGCACAGGTCGTGGCGCGTGGCGCGGATCTGAGTCGAGTGAGCGAGAGAGAGAGGCAGGGCACGCGGCTTTTTTTGGATAAGACAATAACTTCCGTCGGCCACCTCTAAAGCCGACGGAAGTTACGTTAATTTCTGTCGGCTAGCTCTGGCCGACGAAAATTATGTAATTTCCATCGGCTTTCCCTCGAGCCGACGGAAGTTATTGTCTTATCCAAAAAAACGCCGCGTTCCCTGCCTATCTCTCTCACTCATTCGACTCAGATCCGTGCCACGCGCCACCGCCACCATTGCTCCCGACCCGTGCGCCCGGCCGCCGCCCGCCCATCGCACCGAGACTTCGACACCTTAGCCTCCGCCCGCGTG